>JAJGRW010003316.1:0-19197 GCA_025461045.1 Carex parvula
TTGGTTTCACCTATCTTACATGGGATGACAAAGCTTCCCGGGTACTTAAGGCTTTGGAGGTAACTTGTTTAAGAATAGAAGAGGCGCTACACTCCTCATTTAGGGACAACCGTACCCACTTCCTCAAGTGTTCTTTTGGTTGGACAAAATTTCTTTTCAAAACTTTACGTAAGTGGGCATTGGGTAATTTGCTTCGGTGAAAGGGATGGTGATATTCAATCTCTTTAGGTGGTCTACAAATTTGGCAAATTGTTGGTCTAATTTATGCTTGACTAACCTTGAGGCAATGGTACAACCTATGTGGAGGCAATGTACTTAGGAGTTTCCAGCATTTTTTCCTTTGGAGAACTTAAATTACCCGTTGTTTGATGCTTTTCCCAATGGCGATGCATCCGCACTGTCGGTGTTGTGGTCGCATCAAGGGGAGTTGCAACTTCTTGTGTTTCTTTGGGGGGTTGCTGCTTCCTCTTCATTGGGCATGGTAGGTCCCTCGTACTCCTTTGCCGCTCTCAAGGTCACGGCATTCGCATGCCTCTCTCGGGTTGATACTGTCGGGTTTGCCCGGAAGCGTTCCTTGTTGACGGGAGTGATGAAGAGTGCTTGTGTGCAATTTGTGTTTCCAGCATCTTTGTTTTGGTCTCTAAAATACTCAAATCTATTGTTCATATTTCTCAAGGGAATCGAAATATCTGTATTGGTGCTTCTTTGTTGGTTCATAAACTCGTTTTGAGAGATGACAAGGCCTTCTATCAATTTTTCTAATTTGTTGTTTTTGAGAAGGTCCTGGTATGAGTTTTGGTTTGACCGATTTTGCTATTGATGGAATTACTTTGGTATTGGTTTGAGTTTGAGTTTGAGTTTTCATTTTTCAGTCCTCACACTTAAAATTCGGATGGTTCCACCTTGTGTTAGGGTTGTATGTATTCGAATTGAAATTATCATTTGGCCTAACCTTATTGTAGATCGGATCGTTCCTCTTATCACCTTGATTGTAGAACATTGCATTGACTGCTCGACTTCTTCTCCTTCTAAAAGGACTTTGCAATCGGCGGTGATATGAGTCGATTCTCCACAAATGTATTCGAGGAAGGGTGCGTGAGGGATTGAGTCAGCGCGCGAGAGAGACGCTACTGGTTACTAAGCTATGAATCCTATATATAATGATTCTGAATTTCTGATATAATAATAAGTAATTAGAAAATGATGTAATTATTTTTGTGCCAGTTGAATCAAGATTGTCATCAGGCCGACCTCTGTCTAAGCGTGTGCATGCTACGTACGTACTTCAAATAGAATATGATTTTTTAAGTCTGCCTCATTATTATATAAATATCAAAATGACGTAAGAAGGAAAAATAATTAACAAAGAATTACAACAAGGAAAGAAAAAGTAATTATGGTTTGGCCGGGAAATTAAGAAGTTTGGTTGAAAAACTTCCAGTATCTCCGTTACTAAAATAAGCTTTGTCACATGCACTATTTAGATAGAATTATTTAAAATAAAAAAAACGACCAAAAAGAGATGAATATTATTTTTTATCATTATAAATAAAATTAAAAAAAGACATTGAGAACAATTTATTAATAATTAAGACATATTACATACTAATTAATTTACATACACAAAAAATAATAATCAAAGTATCATCACACTTTAATTAGTGACTAATTAATTTACATACACTATACTTAAATTTTTGTACATGATTAATAGAAAAATGAGCCGAAATCTTAGGAACCTAAGCCCTAACGGGTAGTAGTCAACGACCTCATGCATTTCACCACATTTTATTTTTAAGAATAATATTAATCACACGTTAGAATAGTGGTCAAGTTATGTGGGTCTTGCCTAGGATGTCAACGGCACCCTAATTTTATTTCTTATCTGATTTCTATTGTATTCGATAAGACAGATATATATTGTACATATTCGATAGAACAGATGTATATATGGATAAGATTTTTGTTTCAATAATTAATTTCTTTGATATAGGTAAGGGTTAATTTTTTTTTTTCCCTTAACATAACAGATAATGGTATCTTCCAATGATCTGTCAGCAAGTCAAGGTGTTGATTCCAATGCAATCCGAAAGATTAAGAGCCGTCTGGTTGCTCAAAGTAAGCTAAAACAAATTTCCTTCATTATATATATAAATAATCTAAAATACTTTGACTACATACTTTGACTACATATGACAGTGAAAGATGATTAAAAAATGCTGATATCACACCCAATCACCAGGGTATTGTTTTTCCAGCATCACTATCAGCTCTTTCTTTGTAATAGTTTAATATGTAGTCAAAGTATTTTAGATTATTTATATATATAATGAAGGAAATTTGTTTTAGCTTACTTTGAGCAACCAGACGGCTCTTAATCTTTCGGATTGCATTGGAATCAACACCTTGACTTGCTGACAGATCATTGGAAGATACCATTATCTGTTATGTTAAGGGAAAAAAAAAAATTAACCCTTACCTATATCAAAGAAATTAATTATTGAAACAAAAATCTTATCCATATATACATCTGTTCTATCGAATATGTACAATATATATCTGTCTTATCGAATACAATAGAAATCAGATAAGAAATAAAATTAGGGTGCCGTTGACATCCTAGGCAAGACCCACATAACTTGACCACTATTCTAACGTGTGATTAATATTATTCTTAAAAATAAAATGTGGTGAAATGCATGAGGTCGTTGACTACTACCCGTTAGGGCTTAGGTTCCTAAGATTTCGGCTCATTTTTCTATTAATCATGTACAAAAAGTTAAGTATAGTGTACTGGAAATTTTAATTAATCACTAATTAAAGTGTGACGATACTTTGATTATTATTTTTTGTATATGTAAATTTTTAATCAGTATGTAATATGTCTTAATTATTAATAAATTGTTCTCAATGTCTTTTTTAAATTTTATTTATAATGATAAAAAATAATATTCATCTCTTTTTGTCGTTTTTTTTATTTTAAATAATTCTATCTAAATAGTGCATGACAAAGCTTATTTTATTAACGGAGATACAGGAAGTTTTTCAACCAAACTTCTTTCCCGGCCAAACAATAATTACTTTTTCTTTCCTTGTTCTAATTCTTTGTTAATTATTTTTTCCTTCTTACGTCGTTTTGATATTTATATAATAATGAGGCAGACTAAAAAAATCATATTCTATTTGAAAGTACGTAGCATGCACACGCTTAGACAGAGGTCGGCCTGATGACAATCTTGATTCAACTGGCAAAAAATAAATTACATCATTTTCTAATTACTTATTATTATATCAGAAATTCAGAATCATTATATATATGCTCATAGCAACATATATAGGATTCATAGCTTAGTAACCAGTAGGGTCTCTCTCGCGCGCTGACTCAATCCCTCACGCACTCTTCCTCGATCAGTTCCTCTATTTTGCCATCTATTTTCATTGATTGAAGCGCCTTATCATGAAGGGTACTCTTCAACTTCTGCAGCTCCAGCCACGTCACTGGCCTATACAGCGGCAGGCCCTGCTCCGGTCCCATTAACTCACTAAAAGGCCCTACCTTCACATCAAGTTGAGGCCCTAAGAAATACGCAGCTGACAGTCGTTGATTTGTCTTGCTCACTGTGGACCGGTGCACAACATTGTGAAACGTTCCATTAGACAGAACATGCATGAGATCACCAATATTGACTACAAATGTGTTAGGTAACACTGGTACCGTAACCCATCTTGCCGGGCCAATATCATCTTTGCACCTTAAGACCTGAAGCCCACTGACTCCATTATGGTACAGAACGGCAACAAAGCCGGTGTCTGTGTGGGGCGCCAGACCGACAACCTGATTTGGATCGGGACAAGCAGGGTACGAGTTCAGATGCATTGCATTCTTTATTTTGCTGGAATCTCCTATTAGGGTATTGTCTATTTCTTCTTCAGTCAATCCCAATGAAAGAAGCATCAAATGCATCAATCTATAGCCTAGTGGCTTTATGGCTTTCTTGTATTCCTCTATCACCCCGCTGTACGTAGATAAAATGTGATGAATATTATTCATAAAAAAAACCACACAATATAATTATTATGTTTTTGGACATGATGTTAATGTTCCTGTCTAGAAATAGAATTTCTTTTTAATTATCAGTTAGAAATTAAGAAAGTTTTTCTAGAAGTAGGAATAAAAGATTACCAAAATGAAGAATAGTCATCGGGCCAAAGTATCTGTGCCTGGTCAAAAAGAGAGCCAGTTTGAATGGAAAATCCTTCATACCACATGAACTTGGGAAAAAGATGAGAGATAGGTGCACCACCATAGCCTGCATCAGTTCCTTCAGTCTTGGCCACCTTGAGCTTGACTTCAACCGGCAGTGCGAACAACCGATGGATTTGTGCACCAAACCGGTTCAAAAGTTCTGGTTCAATGCCATGATTCCTTATCAGGAAAACTCCCCATTCTTCACATGCTTTACCTATTTTGTAAATTAAGTTTGGATCATTTAGGTCGATCACTGGGATTGAATCCAGACCAGTGGGTTGTACAGATGGATGATCATGGAGACCAGACCAATCATGTGAGTCTGGGATTGAGTTAAATCGAAAGTTCTGAGGGTGGTGTATTTTGAGGTTGACTGATGCTTGAGATGACATTGATAGATATCTTTGATTTGGAACTTGAGTTTTGGGTTTCGATGTTTTGCTTTGGGAAGATTCATTTATAATTAATATTGAGGGGCATATATAAAGGTGAGAGAGTATACTAGGGTAAACATGAGGTATTAATTTTGAGGGAAAATTCGGATGACACCAAATTTCCTACAAAGTACCATATCTTTCTAATTATCCGATACATTCAGTTATGAAAAATATATACGTATACAGTGCCTCGTGTTTGACCATCACCAACTTTCCCACAAAGTACTATATCTTTTTAATTATCCGATCGATACATTCAGTTATGAAAAATATATACGTATACAGTGCCTCGTGTTTGACCATCACCAACTTTCCCACAAATTAAGTACTATATCTTTTTAATTATCCGATCGATACATTCAGTTATGAAAAATATATACGTATACAGTGCCTCGTGTTTGACCATCACCAAGTTTCACACAAATATGACATGTGGGTCCCACATCACATGATAGTGGGAAAATGGAGGACACAAAAGTACGGGGCAGACGGGCAGTCAATCAATCTCCCTATAATTATACGTCAGAGATATGGTTAGTAAATTCCAATATCTTGATACAGTGAATCAACCTTCAAAAAAAAAAAACAACTAGGAGATTCAGTGAACCGTGAACAATTACCTAGTTCTTTTTCTATTTGAAATAGGTCATAGGCAATACCGTCTCCGCTATATTCTACCTATAATTGGAACTTCTTTTTTAAATTTGTTGAGACTTCCACTAACTCTTTAAAATCCCTCCAATTCGCATCTTGTGGAGGCCCATTTCAGCATTTCGTGTTGAAAATGTCTTACGGGCCAAATTATTTGGGCTGAATTAATATTTGAATTCTGACATTAAATATAGATTACACCATATTGGACTGAATAAAATATGGATCCAAATTTTGCATTATCTTTGAATAGTTGCATCTGAAGAGATGCGAGCGAATTGGTGCGACCAAATTGGTGCAACCAACATATATATATGTGTTGGGTTATAAATATGGTGCAACATTTTCGACCCAATATTTTTTGTTAACACTCACACATACCAGAAACGGTGAGAGAAAGATATAGTGGGGTTGTGAGTTGACGCTAGCAAAACATCAAAAGTAAAAACCCAAAACTCAAGTTCCAATTAAATCAAAGACATCTATCAATGTCATCTCAAGCATCAGTCGACCTCAAAATACACCACCCTCAGAACTTTCGATTTAACTCAATCCCGGATTCACATGATTGGTCTGATCTCTATGATCATCCATCTGCACAACCCATTGGTCTGGATTCAGTCCCAGTGATCGATCTAAATGATCCAAACTTAATTTACAAAATACGTAAAGCATGTGCAGAATGGGGAGTTTTCCTGATGAGGAATCATGGCATTGAACCAGAACTTTTGAACCGGTTTGGTTCACAAATCCATCGGTTGTTCGCACTGCCAGTTGAAGTCAAGCTCAAGGTGGCCAAGACTCAAGGAACTGATTCAGACTATGGTGGTGTACCTATCTCTCAACTTTTTCCCAAGTTCATGTGGTATGAAGGATTTGCCATCACAACTGCCTCTTCTGTTGACCATGCACAGATACTTTGGCCGGATGATTATTCTTCTTTTTGGTAATCTTTAATTTGTACTTCTAGATTAACTTTCTTAATTAATTACTAACTGATAATAGAAAATAAATTATATTTCTGGACAGGAACATTCAAATAATTAATGTCTAAAAACATAATAATTTAATTTATTGTGTCATTTTTTATTTATAATTCATCACATTTTGTCTGTAGCGAGGTGATAGAGGAATACAAGAAGGCCATAATTCCACTAGGCTATAGATTGATGCATCTGATGCTTCTTTCATTGGGATTGACTGAAGAAGAAATAGACAATAGCCTAATAGGTGATTCCACCAAAATAAAGAATGCAATTCATCTGAACTCGTATCCTGCTTGTCCCGATCCTGATCGGGTTGTCGGTCTGGCACCCCACACTGACACCGGCTTTGTTACAATTCTATACCATAATGGAGTAAGCGGGCTTCAGGTCTTGAGGCGCAAAGATGATATTGGCCCAGCAAGATGGGTTACGGTACCGGTGGTACCTGACACATTTGTAGTCAATATTTGTGATCTCATGCATGTCTGTCTAATGGAACATTTCACAATGTTGTGCACCGGTCCATGGTGAGCAAGACGAATCAACGACTGTCGGCTGCGTACTTCTTTGGTCCTCAAGTTGATGTGAAGGTGGGGCCTCTTAGTGAGTTAACGGGACCGGAGCAGGGCCTGCCGCTGTATAGGCCAGTGACGTGGCTGGATTTGCAGAAGTTGAAGAATACCCTTCATGATAAGGCGCTTCAATCAATGAAAATAGATGGCAAAATAGAAGAACTGAGGAAGGGTGCGTGAGGGATTGAGTCAGTGAGAGAGACGGTAGTAGTTACTAATCTATATGAATTCCTATGTTGCTATGAACATTATGAATCCTATGTTGCTATAGCATATAATGATTTTGATATAATAATAAGGAATTTTGATGTAATTTATTTTTATGCCATTTGAATCAATGTCATCAAGCCGACCTCCGAGCGTGTGTGTGCTACATAATTAGAACAAGGAAAGAAAAACTAATGGTGGTTTTGCCGGGAAAGAATTTGGATAAAAAACTTGCATCCGTACTATCACCCTTAATAAAATAAGGTTTGTCATGCACTATTATTAGATAAAATATTTAAAAAAAATCAATAACAACAAAAAAGAGAAAATTTCATTTATCATTATACATAATTTAAAAAAGCGACATATTGAGGACAATTTATTGAAAATTAAGAGTAATTTTCGAGACTGTTCTTAAAATTTTTTACTGCATTTCACCACATTATATTTTTAAGAAAAATATTTATCACACGTTAGAAATAGTGGTCAAGCTATGTGGGTCTTGCCTAGGGATGTCACCCTTTTATCTGTTTATCCGACTCATATCGTATTCGATAGAAAACACTTGTGCACCTTAGCCTGAAACCCCACCCAGGAGTTTACGTTAAGACGGATATATATGGATAAGATTTTCTTTCATTAATTAACTTTTATGGTTGAGTAAGTGTACGGATAAAGACTATTCTGTACCAATTATAGTATAAGTTAATTATTAAAATAAAATTATATATATTGATATATATATATATATATATATATGGTGATGATGCATGATATAATAATATAGTATTATTCATGGTCTCTCTCTCTCTTTCTCTCTCTCTATATATATATACATATATATGCTACGCGTAGAAAATCACTTGATCTGAAAATTATATTGTATAATTATAAATAATTATATCGTAGAAATTTTTTAGATATATATAATTATATCGTATAATTCTTTTACTATTTTTTAGATAGGTAGAAAATCACTTGATTTGAAAATTCTGTACCATTCAGATCAAGTGATTTTCTACCTATCTAAAGAAATAGTAAAAAAATACTAAAAATGTAAAATTTGATTTGCAAGTACATATTCATATGGAGATCATGTTGAACGGTTCGGATCGACCATTAGAATTTTGAAAACTCAAATATTGAGCCGTAGTACGGAGGCCCTCTATGCTACGCGTATCACCGTAGCCAACTCCTATATATATATATATAATATATATATATATATATATATATATATATATATATATATATGTATATATATATTTATTTATTTATTCACAACATCTTTATCTATTTACTAGACCCATAACGTATTCAATAAGACGGGTATGGAGAAGGTTTTTTTCGTTAGTGTTGAAATATAGAAACAATTTCAAATTTATTTTGTGTTATAGAAAGAAAATAGCTAGTTTGTAGGAAATAACGTCATCATTAATAAAATAGGAAATAGCACCATCATTTATTTTTGTTACGGCTAATTTTTTATTGCCTTGTATTATAAATAGCGACACTTGTAATAAGAAAAATAAGATTGTAATTGTAGGGCGCAGAAAGTTGCACAGCTGGTTTGGAAGGTGTGTGCATATGTATTTAAATGTCTCATGGTTCAATGCTCTCGATTGGTTAAAGAACATCAAACTTGAAACATTCATTTCTTTCTTTCTGCTATTCCTTCTGGTTCACTCTCGACAGACCTACTGTTCATAATCAGTCTGTCGAGAGAGTTTAATGATTGTGGGGACGTTTAACTCCCAGCGGGCGCAAGCCCCCGCTGTTAATTACATCAGATGACCCTCCCAAGCCATACTGAATACCTCGTTCATTCCGGGATTTGTGCCTATTTGATGTGAATTGAATAAAGGGCTAAAAAGGGGACTGGCGTAAAGATTCTGGTATTGATTTGGTTTTCTATGTATTTGGGTATATGTGTGTGTGTGTGTGTGGTTTCATATTAAATAATATTTATTGTGTTTTAAAATAAGAGTTTGGATGTTTGAAAGATATACATACATCATTGATTTATATTTGATTCATGGCATAGTTATTCACATTTTATTAACAAATAAAATCATCTAAATTGGAGAAAGGGGTATTTTGGTCATTTCAGGGTTTGGCTGATGTTTGGACATATTCAATTTTGATTTAGAAAGATGGGAATTCAATTTGGGTTCATTTGGAGGTGGTTTGAGTCAATTCAGACTTAAAATGAAGAAGTTGTGACCAAAAAGGACTTAGAAGGACTTATTTGTAAATTATTTATTTTTTTGCCAGGGGCTTATTTACAAACTAAATGGGTATGGATATACAATATGAGGTTTAAACAAGGTTTCAAGTGAAAATTGTACTTCCAGGGGTCATTTATAAAAAGTTTTGGAAAAAAGAGGGTTTTTTGTGTAATTTCATAGGGGCTTCGCTGTAATTAAACTTCATCAGAGGGACTTGTTTGTGAAAAGATTTTTAACTTAATGTTTTATTTATTATTTGGGTTCTTAGATTGTCATTTCGTGCTTTTAGATTCGGGATCAGGACTTTGAAATTAGGGCTGGACATTGGATCTGACTTTGAGATTCGGACAATGGGGTTTATGTCAAAACTTGGGCTATTGACACATGGGCCCACATGACAGAGGGCCATTAGGCTTCGGACGTCGATTTCAGATGGAGCCTACTTTGAGATTCGGTTGAAGGATTTATATCAATCATTCTCATATTGATGCTTGCTTTGAGATTCGTGTTTTATTTGAAATTCCCTTTGGCGCCTAGATCGAAGAGACCATGTTGCTTCAAAGTTCGTGCTAGTGGATCGGGTTTCACACCCGAGCTAGGGTTCTTCCCTGGACAGCAAGGGTTGGGCTCCGGCGGTGCTCCGGTCACGGCTGAGGCAAAGGAGATCAGGACTGGGATCGTCTCCCCTCTCTGAGTACGCTGCACCATTTGTCGGCGGTTGCCGGTCACCGGAGGTGGCGGTTTCAGGCCGAGGCAAAGAAGACACTCAATTTGGTTTTATAATCTTGATTTCTAGGCATTAGCATGATGATTTTCTTTAATTGTTTACCTATTCCTGCTTGTTTCATTGTGTAGAAACTAATGGAGATGTTGATTTTGAATTTACTTAACCATCATTCATTGTTTGGATTTTTGAGTTTTTCGACTTGGTACCGGGTCAGTACCGGCTTGAAGCAGTGGGCTTCTCGAATCATGGCTGGGTCACAAAGGGGCTTCTGGAATTTAACAAATGATCTAAACTCATCATTCGAGCTGACTTTTTATATATATCTTTTTTTTTGTATTAATGGAAATTGATTTTTTAAGACTTCATTTCCTTTTTAGAAAATTGGGTTAATTCATGAATTTTGATTCTTTTAATTAAAGATCATACAATCTGCTAGCATTAAATCATAAAAAGATATGTAAACTATGCTTGGGATGAATTTCATGATTTTTAGAATTTTATTTCTATTTTTAAGACATTTATTTTGACTGAAGGGCAGTGAAGGTAATTTTACCAAGTTAATTGCTGAATTTCTTTTTTTTGACAAACTGATCTTTGAAACTTCATAATAAATTGAAACAAGGTCAGAAAAATATAAAGTTAATGCCTATTTTATGTATTTTGAAGTGTTCTATCTAACCATGACATTGATTTTCTGATTTGGATTTTTAAAGAATTTGTAATGTTCATTTTACCGGCAGCAGCTTATTGCTGATTTTTCTGTTTTCTTAAACTTGAACTTTGAAAATTCATATCAATTCGAAATAAGGTCAGAAAAATGAAAAGTTATATCAATTTTATGTGTTTTGAAGTCCTCTATTTAATGGTGATGTCCATTTTTCGTTTTGGTCCCTGTTTCAATTTATATTGTCCATTTTTCCAGCAGAGGTCATTTCAGCACCTTTGAGTGCTTTCCTTGTACCAGTGGTACCTATCTTGATTTTTTGTGCTGGAGCTAGGTTCCAAACTGTACTAATAGTTGGTATAGAGCCCTTATCATGACTGGTTGCAAGGTATAACAGATTCTAATAGCTTTTGAGCTACAAATTGGTACCAACAAGAGAGAAAAGGGAAATCAAGGCTCCAAAAATTCTTGTATCATGATCAAAAAAATTATCAAAGTTTGTTTTTATGCAGGGAGGCCCCTGGTCTTGTTTAAAATCACATTTATGCATAATCTCATTTAATAAAGTGGACAAATCCTTAAGAAGTCATTGATTTAAATATATAAATGGCTAATTCCAACATCTTGAATGCCTATTTACAATTTAAACCTCCTTCTTTCACTATTTGCACAAAGTTCATTTGGTTCCTTCATGTTGTATTATTTTTTTTTTGTGCACATGGTATGCATTGATGCATGAAGGAATCAAATAGAGCCATTTATGCAACATAGGTCCAACATAAATGAGATTATAATGGGAACTATACAGCTCAAACCACCATAACTCTTCTCTTCTCATTTTTTTTTGTTTACCACTAATCTTTTCTAATAAAATAATTAAATAAGCTAGATGCAATAGGAACTATACAGCTCAACACATGCATTCTCGTTATTCAATTATTTTATACAAAGATTAGAGGCATGAAAGATCAAGGAAAATCCAAGAAAAATCAGATTTGCATATATTTACTATATTTTTGTTCTACCTTGCTTAAGAAGGAAAATAGCATGCAAAATATTAAAATAGTAACATGTATATATATATATTTTCTTACTTATAAAGGTAAGAAATAAAGAAACAAAAATGAAATGAAAAGAAAGAAAGAAAGGGTATATTTATATATATTTTTGTTCATGCCTATACTATGTATATATTTTTTTGATCATTAGGTTTCATGTTTTAACTTAAATAAGTTTGAACATCATGAAAAAACCTTCTCATCTTCACATTCTTTTTAGCAAAATTCGAAAAGAACACAAAAGAAAAGAGAATGAGAAAGGAGAAGCTCTTGAAGCAAAAAAAAAGAAATGCAAAAATAAAAGACTTAATTCTAAAAAAAAGATTTTATTCACATGAGTTCAAAAGCATCAGAAACTACATCTCTCTAGCCTTTCTAAAATTTCGATTTTCACTCTTACAAGGGAAGAAGAACTCTAAAATTCCTTTCTTTTCTCTATTTCTTGCTTATCTCTTAATATTCTAGCTGTAAAATTTCTCTGTCTCTGCCTTTTCCTGAGCTTCATGTGCCTTCTTATAGGCAGCCAAGGGGTCTAGGGTTTAGGGTTTAGTTGGCATGATCCTTCCCCTTTAATTTGTTCATCTTTGATCCAATGCCCTATATTTCTTTTCGGGTATCAAATCATCATCCAGGAGCATAGGCCAATGAATTTAGGCCATGCTGGCAATCTGAGAAGCCAATCATCTGCATCCCTTGATTTCTCTATTCCATTTGATTTAAAGGCTCGGATTTGGCCATGTTTGGGTCATGCGCCTCATGCATGGCTGAGGTATTGATTCTTCTATTTTGGAAGCTTGTCTGGGGCACCTAACAGCTGTGCATGAAGTTAATTTTGCACAGGGGTGTCAGTCGCAGACGGGTACAATGAACCGAGGCCGGTTTACGGCTTATCATGGTCTATGACCACTTGACATCCCTTAGCCAATAGAGAGGCGACACAGAGCATGTTTAGTATGCCATTAGCATGCCCTGCGTGATATCCTACTCAAGTTTTATTAATTTCCATTATTGGATCGGGTACTGTTTCTCTTTTGATGTCTACCAGGCGCTACCTTCCATTTTAAGTATACCTCTTCAATGTACATTAAATTGAGGTTTACAGTAGCCACATGAGATCTTGGCGATGCCACTCAAAGCTTTAAAGAGGCAAAACTACCTCTGGTCCGATTCAATTTGAGCTAGACCCGGTTATAACCGAGTTTCTCTTCCCCTTTTGATTCAAATCCTTTTCCTTCAATCGAACCCTTAAAAGGCATCGCCATGGGGTAAGAAACGATAGTCTGATATCAATTTCAACCCTTGTGCAGTGCTTGAACAAATCCTGGGTCTGACTTCTCTTTTTTCTTTTCTCTGGTTCTCTTTGTTTAGTGAGAGAAGGACTTAATCAAGTATACTACCATTGTCGTTTCATGTAGCAAAGCTGATAATTAAAGAGAATTGAGGTAATTTGGTTCTCTGCTGCGTGCATTTCTCCCCTTCCTTGGTTGTTAACAATCGACGATGAAAAGAGAAGAGAGGGAGAGAACTGACAATGCGGGCCCACCTGTCATTCTCATTAGGGAGCGAGTACCGTGTAAAGGGGTTTTAATTTCTTTTCTCAGGTACACCAGGGGCATGTGAGCCATGTATAGTATGTATAATGGCTCACTGTGATCCAAGTGTATGGGGCACGAAGGGGTCAAAATATTTCGGGGCGCCGGGTCTGAGATAATCATCGGGATTGGGTAGACTCGGCCATTGGGCTGAGCCATCAGTTCGCAGGTTCAATTTCAATGAGCCAGGTTTACCTATACCTTTAGGCCAGCGAATTTTACTCCATTTGGCTGACCAATGGGCCCCTTCTGTAAGATGTAGGTTTCGTGTACTCCAATTCGTATCCAGGGGAGCATGTTTAATGCTATAGGTCCCCAGAGCCACGTGGCACCAATCAGAGGCCTCTGTTTCATATTTTCAGTATCTTTCTAACCATTTGTATTAGGAAATGGGCCATATATCAAATGTCATGATTATTTGAATAGCATCTAATCATGTATTTTGTTCAGCAATTTTCATTTCCTATTTTGTGTCATTGTGTCGAATTAAAGTATGGTTAGACCTTAATTGACCAATTTATTTAGTTAAGTGGCATCTTTGTCCAAATAACTATGACTTTGACTTTTTGGGGGTCAAACAAATGCCCCCCACCTGGGTGAGGTGCGAAGACCTTAGGATTGAATAGCTTAGCCAGGTGCCCCCAGTGTTCTCCTTAACTTTATGGAATCCTTTCTGAGTTGCTTTTCTTGTTTGAATCTCAGGTGTCTGGGCTCCATATTGGGCATTGGGCTCAGAAAGCAGGTTTGATCATCTCCTTCAATCACATCTACTTCGAAAAGGTATGTTATCTTTACCTCATCTTGCTAATACTTGCATGGTTGGGTGAGGGTTGAGTATGCATCCTTCAGAGCTTGCCTGAGTACTTAATCCCTTGTCTTTATATTAGGGGACCCGGGCAACGACCATACTCTGCAAACATACTCATGGGGAAAACCTGTCTAACCGAGGAGGGATTACAGACAGGGGAATTTATCTCTGATCTGGTACGGGAAACCATGTGGGTAATCTTGCAAGATTGAGGGGTTTAAATAAAATGGCCTTCTGTGTGCGGGCATAATCTCGGGTTTTGATCCAGTTTGTCTCGTGTGCTTCTCGGCGGGGTCTTTGGCTAACCAGGGTTGGTTTTGGCTGTATCTCAAGGTCTTCTAGGTCATGTCAGGTTGGGACTTGGTTCATGGTTTAGTTTAGGTCTTTTCGTACTGTTGATGTAGTTTAAAGTCTTTCGGACCATTGAGGTAGTTTAAGGGTCTTTTCGGACCATGCTTTAGTTTAAAGTCATTTCGGACCCTCCCTTCAATTTATCCAAACTCTGAGCTAACGTATTTCTATGCTTTCTTGTCATTATTCAGAGTCTAGTTTGACGCCGAAGCTCGGAAGCTGGCTTGATCATCATTTTCAGTCATGTCTCGCAACCAAGGTACGCTTCTCCTTGTCTCCCATACACTTGCTCTTACACGACATATGTGCTATTTAGATGTATATTCTTAGGAGTTTACCCGAAGACTTAATCCCTTGTTCATATAGGGGCCTCAGGTAGGTGACTATGCTTTGAACACACATCTAAAGAATCCTGTCCAGCCACAAAGGTCATACGGACAAGACCCGTCCAGCCACAAAGGTCATACGGACAGAAGGCACATGGAAGCCATGTTAGTAACTTGTGTACCAAACAGGTTCAGAAAGGCATCGCCTTTAATTCCTTAACAAACAGTCGGGATCTCATCAAATTTCTGTTGTGTTGCTTCTAAAAAGAAAGGGGATTTGTAGGATATTGGTTATACTCGTGGTTTTGGCTATGTTTGGAGCCTTTTGGATTATGGTTGTAGTTTTAGAGTCGTTTCGGACTATCTTCCTTTGTGGTTTTTAGTTAGGGTCTTTTCGGACCATTGGGGTAGTTTAAAGTCTCCGCGGACCATTTTTTTTTTTTGCTTTAGTTTAGGGTCTTTTCGGACCATTATTGTATAGCTCACAGTGTTTCTTTGTTTGTGCAGGAGTTTCCTTTACTAGGCATGACCCCTTGCCGGTGGGGACCTTTTCCTGTGAGAGGGAGGTTCCCCGGTGATCCTATTGATTGGACACCAGAGACTGTTTTGAGGACAGGGGTCACTCATCGCGTTGGGCCTGTGCTGCGGCAGCATGATTATCATTCCTTTTTAGGAGATTAGTCTTCATCCCACTTCTTCAGATCGGACACCGCATTCTTTGCACCTTTTAGGGCTCAGCATGATGGGTACCTGGGGCTCTTCCTTGGATACCTGGGTGTCTTCCTCCGGGCACCTTAAGGATAGAGGCGGGTTTGGTGGACTGGGTGAGATTCATCCTTCGGAGCGAGCGGGCTGCTCTCGAGAGGGTTGGCATTATCATGCGGTATTTCTTTCTCTCTTTGAGTACACTTGGGACCCGTCTTTCTTTCAGGCTTTAGCAGAGAGGTGGAGGTATGCCTCCAACACGGTCGTCTTGGAGAACCGTGAGTTAACCATTTCACCTCTAGAGTTTCATAGGCGTCTGGTTTACCTATATTTGGGGACCCGTATGACGAGTACCTACCCAATGCCGAGGCCTTGGGGCAGAGGTCATCTGAGGGTACCTTTGTGTATTCAGCTGCACTTCGTCGATGGTTCGACGTTTACCGCACTCTTTCCCATGCGGGTGATGTGAGCTTTTCTGCCTGGATTAGGTATTTCACTGATCGGGTCAGGCACCCTCGCAGACATTCGCTCGTCCTTCTAGTCCTCTTGATACGAAGGAAGCGGCGATATTTATGACAGTCCTGCTGACCGAGTCGTGTCATAGCCGCCGCGGAGTTGTGGGGCCAGAGGCTATCTCTGACGGCTTTTTATCTTGGTGGCTTTGCTATTTTGTTGTCCCTAACCACCGGTTGGTGTCATCAGGTCTGAGACCTTTGTCATGGCCAACAAGTTGGCGCGAGGGAAGTTGGTTTCTTTAACCATCCCTGCGCTGGCTACCTTTTCAAGAGCATGAGGGTGATTTCGCATCATGTGACCCCTCTATTTGCGACGAGGTCGTGCCTTATCATTACTTGTTTGGTTGGGCTCACATGTATTGGGCGGGATTATATTCTCCTGTCATGGATCATGGTTTACGGCATGATTTGCCGGTGCTGGCCGAGATAGCGGGAGCGAGAGCAGCCGTATTCCAGCGCTGAGGGCGCGGGCTTTCTTTTATCATAGCGATAGTTATATTAGACTGCATGGTGGGAGACAGTTTGCTTGTCATGACGAGCAGTCTGAGGATTGGTTTTGTTGACGGAGGTCCAGGTGGAGAGCACTGTAGGAGTTTGAGGTTGGGATCTGCGGAGGCGGGTTTCTTTGTTAGCCTTCGCCATGGACTTCTTCCTTTGCGCTTGGGTGATAGGGTGGTTTTAGAGCCATATATGCCTCACCGCTGTGCGCATCAGTTTGGTCTGGATCAGTGTATTCCTGCTAATGTCCCCCTTTCTAGTGACATTCGCGCTGACCTAGTAGGGGCGGTCAGGTGCTGGACGTCGCTCTTTCGTATAGAGACACAGCGCGGTTTGTCATGCCTCGAGTTTTTAGGTCGGTGACTTTCACTGTTCCATATGAGAGATGGTATAGGGACATGGTTCAGGTTTGTTACGTGCAGACCATTGAGCAGTGGATGGAGAGGGTTTTGCCAGGTCCCGACGATCACATTGGTGTGAGACTCGTGCCTCCTCTTGAGAGAGTGCCTGGTGTGCGTAGTCGAGACAGCCGCTTCTCCATGCCTCGGACTACAGGTATGTTTTCTTTATATTAATTCTTTTATGTATTTCGCTTGATTGCACTAAACCTTTACTCATCTTATAGTGCTTCGCGCGCCAGAGGTGGGGTGTTGACCTCTTTCGGGATTCCTGCTAGGATCCTTCAGCGTTCTGACCCTCTCCTGAGAAGGTTTCTCGTAAGAGGAAGAAGCGCAAGACTAGCACTTCTACTCCACCACGGGATGGCTATTCATCCAGGTATAAGCTCATTATTCCCTTCTCTTTTCTTCTCTTGTTTCTTATGTTCTCTTATAATAGTGTCTATTCTTGCAGGGTTAGACATGTACACAGGTTCATCTGATGCTAGGGCAGGAGAGGTTACCGGCTGCCCCAGGATGCTTCTGCGACTGTGGAGCCCTGTTTGGTTATGGTGCCTTATGGCACCTTCCTTTAGGTCCCATCTTGTGGATTCATTGTGAGAGTGTGTGCCTTCGAGCCCACTTTTGTACGTGTATATTTTTTGTTTTGGTTGATCATGCTTGGATATACGTGTTTGTGGTTGATGTTTGCTTTGTGATTTTCTCTTTCTCCTTCTTTCTTTCTCTTTTTGGTGACCGAATTTACGAATCTCCCTCAACCAGGTTCTAAGTGATTAAGTAGACTCATCCAACTCGGGTTTTCTCTCGAGTCTTCCAAACCTTCTTCAATCGGGTTCTAAGCGACTGAATGGCCTTGTTTGCCTTGGTTTTCTCCTTTATTCTCTTTTTGTCTTTTTCTCCTGAATCCTTCAAATTCCTTCAACCGGGTTCTAAGCGATCAGACGAATTCGTTAGAGTCAGGGCTTAATCCTGAGTCTTCTGAATCCTCCTCATCGGGTTCTAAGCGACAAGGCACCTTCATTAACTCAAGCTGTACCTCAAACCTTCTGCATTCCAATCGGGTTCTAAGCGATCGACGTCTCAGTTGGCTTGGGTTTTGTCCACCTTGGACAGCCGTTATATAGCTGTACTTTCAGTGAACGGTGAGCATATGGATACCGACCTATATCGTCATGGCTCCACACGTATAACCTCAAGGTTATGAAGAACAGCTCATATGCTTCTTACGGTTCTTCCACATCCTTGCATCGCCTTCTAGCAAGCATTCTTATAGTCTTGCATAGAACACGGAAACCCAAATATCTTAAGGTCGTGGAGAACCAGCTCATACGCTTCTTACGGTTCCACATCCTTGCATCGCCTTCTAGCAAGCACCCGTCTTATAAGTCTGCATAGAACACGGAAACCCCGTTAAGGGTGCTAATTTCTTGGGACTGACATGAAGGATAGCTAAAAAGCTGTACATGCCCCTTCGTCTTCCCACATCGTTTTCTTCGCGACTGTCCCTGCTCATACGCCTACATATGGGTTGCACGCAGAATTACGAGACCCCGTTAAGGGTTAGAAATTTCCTGCGACCCCGTTAAGGGCCCGTTTGTAAGAATGAAAGATCGGCTTCATAGGCTCTTCAGACCTTCCATAATCTTACTCTGCTTCTCGACTACTGACTAGCCCATATGCTGTATGTCACGCGTAGAATGCAGAAGAAGTCGTTAAACTCCTTGAAAGATCGGCTTCATAGGCTCTTCAGATCTTTCACATCCTTACTCTATTTCTCGGTAACTGACTAGCCCATATGCTGTACTTTCGTCGCACCTTTGAATCTGAAAAGGGTAAATGAGAGATCGGTCCTGTATGATCTTGTGACCTCTCATAAATTTACTCTGCTCCTCGGTAACTGACTAGCCCATATGCTTACTTTCGTCGCACCTCTGAATCCAGAAAGGGTGAATAAGAATTCATGAAAGACCGGTCCCATATGATCTTGTGACCTTTCATAAATTTATTCTGTTTCTCGGTGACTGACCAGCCCATATGCTATACTTTCGTCGCACCTTTAAATCTGAAAAGGGTAAATGAGAGATCGGTCCCATATGATCTTGTGACCTCTCATAAATTTATTCTGCTCCTCGGTAACTGACTAGCCCATGCCTGTACTTTCGTCGCACCTCGAATGTAAAAGGGTAAGGGGTTGTGAGACTTGGTGAAGGATCGGCCTTATATGC
>JAJGRW010003317.1:0-141101 GCA_025461045.1 Carex parvula
ACCTGGATCACGTGAGCCAGCATTGACTCGCATTGGAAAGATTTATTGAAAACTTAAATTCAGAGTCTGAATTAATGTAACTTGACGCAACGAACTTCAAATTCTAATAATGAGACGAATTAGTACAAGATAGTCAGCTTATATTAAATCTGATAATTTAAAAATAGTAAAGAATAGCTCTGAAAATATAGATTTTAATAAATCTAATTTAAAAGTTAAAAAAAATACTAATTTATTCTCGAAAATTTAGATTTAGTACGAGATTTAAGTACAATTAGACATCCTGCTTTAGAATTACTAGAAGGATTAAGTAAAGAATTCCTTAAATAAAATAGCAATCCTCTCTCTTCTGCAGTAAGAAAACAATTTAAAGAAGGCCCTGTAAGTGATTCCTTGAAAGAAGAAGAAAAATTATTAAGTACAATTAAAAATAATATAAATAAAAATGCTTCAAACCAAATACCGACGAATTCAATTTAGATTTATTAATGAAAACTAACTCAGATATTACTTCATTGTTAGTTAACTTACGAAATTTAAATAAATCACCTTTAAATATTAGTAATTCAAAGGCTGGCTTAGAAGATAAATTAACTAGTGACGGAGAATTAGGTAAAATTAGAGTAATAAAAGGATTTGAAAATATAAAATTTAAAAAATTAAGTGAATTCATACTTGAAAATTATAAAGTTTTATACCTATATCCACTGTTAGTTAAATTAAATATAGATAAATATAATAAACCAAAAGCTCACACACAACTAGATAATTTTAAAGATAAAGGAAGTAAAATAGATAATATCCTAACCTCAACATTAACAAAAGGGTCAGGATCAATAGCCACACAAAAATCTTTAGTACCAGGAGTAAATTTCTATCATCAATTTAATGGAATAATTTTAATAAGGATTTTAAATTATTAGAAGGAAATATTTCTTCATTAATAACAGAGAAAAAGAAAGAATTCTTAAGCTCAGCTATAATTAAATCTAATAGTTCAGAATTTAGACCTATTTATAAAAAATATCTAAGTTATCTAATATATTCTATTTATGCTTTATATAGATCTTATTTAAAAACAAAAATAATTAGAGGATATCTAAGTAAAGTACTAAAAAATTATAATAAAGTAGTATTAGAATTAGAAGAAGGTTTAAATAATAAAAATTCTATAGCTAAATTATCTAAGAATAAGGTTAGAATTGTATCTCATAATCTAATGGATGTAATAAGCTTAGATAAAATATTAAATGGAAAATTAATTGAAAGAGAACTTAAAGATAATAAAATTATTTCAAAAGAAGAAGAAAAATATTTAAATACTTTTGATATAATAAGCCTAAATCCTAATTTTTCTAATGCCTTGAATTTTCTAAAAGATACTCCTTATGCTCCTTATGCTCAAGAAGCTATAAACACTATTTCTTTAATTTTTGATAGTAAAATAATTAAAGATATTACTAATACTAATAATAATAGTCTCAGAAAAAATAAAGCTTATAAGGAAGACTTAAATATAGAAACACTTAACCAAAATATATTAAAATATTATTGTCAAGGCCAAGATCTATTAAATAGGGCCTCTATTAATAATAAGGGTAATATTTTTAAATATGGCCTAGAAGGAACTAACGGAAAAGATATTTCTAATTGGTCAATGGCTCAAATTATTAGAAGAAGACCTAGCCTTCAAATTGTACAATGGGAGGATACAATTGTTAGATTAAACTTTGAAAAAATAAAAATCTTTATAAAATACTTAGAAAAATTATTTAATAAGTCTATCCAATTAGACTTGACAAGACTACACTATCCTTATCATGAAAGTAATATTTTATCTCAAGTTTTAGGTAAGAGTAGTAAGAGTAGATTTTCTAAATTTTATAGAATAATGAAAACTTTAGAATTTACAGCTAGCGTGACTCAACCCGGAGTTAAATTATATTCTAATAACTCTAAAATTAAGACTCTTCCTTCTTTATTATCTGGATTTAAAGTAAAACTTGCTGGACGTCTACTAGGAGAAGGTATGAGACCTCGATTTTCAGTTCGACAATATCAAGTTGGAACTTTATCTAAAGCTAAAATAGGATATAAAAATACATCTAGATTCACATTTAAAAATAAAAGAGGAGCTTATAGCTTAACAGTAACTATGAGTCATATATTTGAAAATATTAATCCTAATACTTAAGTTATAATTCCTATTCCCTTTTGATTTATAGGATTAGGATAATAAAAAATATTAGGAAACTTTAACTTTTAACCTTAATACTTTTCTCAATTTTTAAATATATTTCGAAGTAAATTTTTAATTTTTTGAAAGAATGATAAATTATTCTAATAGTATCTTAAAGTATAAAATTAGTAAGATTTAAAGAACATATTTAGAAAATAAATTAAAAAAAGTTAATAAATTAAAATTTAGATAAAGTAAAGACCTCAGCTATTTATATATATATGAGAATATTAGGAAATTGGAAATATAATTATGATATTTTAAAATCATACTCATACTCATAAGAAAGATAGAAGTTAAAGAAAAGTAATACTAAGGTTAAGTATCACTATACTAGATTTAAAGTAGCTTAAGTTTTTCTAACAGGAATCGAGATTAAATTATATTAAAAACCTTTAAATAATCTCTATTAATAAAAGAAGAATAAATAAAAAAATGATTATAAAAATGATATTTTATAAGTTTACTTATCGGACTTATGATTATGTTTAAAAGATTTAGTATTTATTAGTCTTTAGTGCTTTTAGATATAAATAAAGATAGCAGAAGGTGTGAGTCCTTTTAGAAAAACAATATTTCGTTTCTTTTTATCATTAAAAAAATTTTAAAATTAAATACTTTTTTTTCACATATTCTCAATTCCTATTTAATTCTAATAACTCTTTATTTATCTAAAGTTATTATTTTAGTAGTACTAGTACTATTTTTCTTAAGATAATGTTAATCGTCCAGTTTGAATTTAATTTTGTTTCTTTACACTATCAGTTAATTATTTTCTTAAGAAAATGTTAGCAGCAGCAAAATACATAGGAGCAGGATTAGCTTGCTCTGGACTAATCGGTGCCGGTGCAGGGATTGGATTAATCTTCTCAGCATTAATTGCATCAACAGCTAGAAACCCTCAAATCAGAGGACAACTATTCAGTTACGCAATCTTAGGATTCGCTTTAGCAGAAGCAACTGGGCTTTTCTCATTGATGGTGGCATTCTTACTATTATACTCATAATTTAAAGAATGAAAAATAACTACAATCTTAATAGTAACCTTCAAGATTTACTAATCTTTAAAGAAGCAGCTTATGTCTATAATGATCCTCTTAATGAGCGTTATCAAATGCTTAAGGATCTGAAGTCCAAAGCTGGAGTTTATTGTTGGTTTAATAATTTAAATTGTAAGTTTTACATAGGTAGCGCCGTAAATCTAAATAATAGGATAAATGATTATTATCAAGATAATTATTATAAAGATAAAAAAAATCTTACTATTGTTAGAGCTTTGGTAAAATATGGTATGGGTAATTTTAAATTAATAATATTGGAGATAACTGATAAAGAAAATGTCTTATCTCGTGAGCAATATTATTTAAATAAATTTGAACCTGAATACAATATCTTAAGACTAGCTGGTAATTCTTTAGGTTTGAAACATACTGAAGATACTAAAGAAAGAATGAGAAAAAAAGCTTTAGGACGCAAACATTCTCTTGAAATAAGACAAAGGATGAGTGAAAATCGTAAAGGTGAAAAAGCTGGTTTTTTTGGAAAAAAACATTCTGAAGAAAGTTTAGCTAAGCTTAGATAAATAGCACAAAATAGAAGTAAAGATCCTAAACCTGGTCTAGAAGTTGAAGTAACTGATTTGGAGACGGGTCTAACTACTGTGTATAAATCTATGCGTGAAGTCGTACGAGAATTAAATACTCATATGAGTACATTACTTAGAAGAGAAAAGAGCGGTACTAAATTACCTTTTAGAGGACGATATAACATAAAAATTATACGTCCCTAATTAAATCCAGTTAAATAAACTTTAAAATATTTTTTTAATTAACCCCTTCATAAAGCCCTATCTCTTATTTTTCAATTAAAAAGACTCTATGCGTATTATAAGAAGATACTCCTTTTTACTTCCCCCTATTTTTTTTTAATTAAACTTCTTCGCATATTATTAGTCTTAGTCTCCTTTACGCTGCAGTCATATGATTCTTTATTCTATATGGTCAGATCCATAAATAAAATTTATAATTTAGACTTAATTACTTAATAGCCGAAATAGTTTAATTGGTAGAACAGTTTCCTTGTAAGATTCAAAAGTAGGTTCGAATCCTGCTTTCGGCAAATTTGATCTAGTCTTTTATATTTTTAAAGATAGTAATTTAATTCAGTATATCTTTTTATAACATTTTTAGTTTGAAAAAATAAAGTAGATCGGTAGCATAAAATTTTTATAGGGCCTATAAATTTAATTTATTTTTATAATTTACCGGTAACTAATCATCAGTAAAATTCTAGATAATGAAAGCTAGAAGCAGCTATCCTTATTATTAATACTATTTTCGCAATAAAAATAATACACAAACGAGTATTGTTTAATAGACGATTAAGATATTTTAAGTAAAAGTGATTATTATACTAAGCTTATAATATAAACCTTTAAAGATTCTTCCTTTCCTACTCCTACTTTAATTTAATAGTAAGCTAAGTCAGTTATTCTCAGAATATAATACAATAGTACTAGTTAAAATTTAGATTAAATGAAAGTTAATATTTAAGTCTTTTAATAAACAATTGAAAAATAAAATTAGCAATCGGTATTTGTTAAAATCCTAAGTTATTTATTAATTGCTAATATCAGTCCTCTTAGTTTAATGGTAGAACAGTATTCTTCTAAAGTACTTATTTTGGTTCAAGTCCAAAAGAGGGCTTAAACATAATTTAATTGAGGCTTAAATTTAAATTTATAGTACTCTATATATGATATTTCCTATGGTTTCTGATAATACTAACACTTAATCAATTGATCTTAAAGTATATAATAATTAATTAACTTAATTAATCATTACTTTACAATTTACATTTAAATAATATTTATTCGTAGTAATTTGTTTATAAGATACTTCTTCTTATAAGTTCTTATTTTTTAATCTAATATTCACAAGGCTATATATATCAGCTTAGAAATAAAAATTTTTAGCATATAAATAATTCTTGACTTTTAAACTATTCTAATGAGTTAACTATATTGCTTCTAAACTTGAATTTTATAAAATATAATGCTTTTTTTGAGAGTAATATGAAAAGTTTTCGTCACTTATGATAAATAAATGAGCCCATAATTTAATGGTAGAATGATTTCTTGATGAGGAATATGTAGAAGTTCAAATCTTCTTGGGCTTAATTAAAACTAACTATCTTAAGACATGATAAGGATTAGAAAAAGCATTAAAAATTATCTTTATGAGATATGTGCTATTTTACCTCTTCTTAATATATGTATTTGTATATGTTAATAAAAGATGCCTTAATTAACTAAATCTAATAATCTACTTTTTTTTTTAAGTTTTATTGACTATTAACTTAAGATTTAAAGAGATAAGATTTTCTTAAAAAATGCCTTAAGTTTTTTTTCGAATCGATAAAAAGATAAAATTATTATAAGTGGTTGACTTAAACATCTTTATCATTACAATTAGTTTATTTCCTTTTAAAGAACAATTATTATTACAAAAGCTTTTAGCCTCTTTTTTAATTTTTTTTTAATTATATATTAATAAAAATCTGTGAAAAAGCTAGAATAGTAAGATTGACTCCATAACAATTAAATTTTATGTTAATATTAAAAGACCCTATTATTTTTAATCTTACTATTTCTTAAATAATTATCAGGGTATACTTATTTCTAAATATTTAAGCAAATTTAATGAGTATTGGCTTATATTTTACTATTATAAAATTATTATAAAATTTAAACTTTAACACTTCTGGACTATTTTTAATTTTTAATCTATTAGATAAACTAAGCAATTAAATATTAGATTTTATTAATAGAAATAAAATAATTAATAATTTAAATATTACTTTAAGAATAGGTGCGTATTTTTATTTTCAGAGATTAAATTTTATTTAATTAGGAAGCAGAACTCGAGAGGTTGAGTGTCTCCCTTTTAAGGAGAAGGTTTCCGGTTCGAGCCCGGATGCTTTCATTCTAGATTTCAGATAAATATTTTTAGAATTAGTATCAGTATTAGTATTAAAAAAATGTTCTTTATAGTACTAATTTTAACTTTAAAAAATTTAAAACTTAAACGATCTTTTAAAATTTTAATAACTATTACAATTTAAATTTAATCTACTTAATAATTATTGTCTAAAATATAGAACCATATTTGAATCTTTCTATCACCTTATTTACCCTTTTCTAGGTCCTTAGTTTTATTTATTTTAACCTAGGAGGCTTTGAAAGAACGCATAGGACTTCTAATATTTACGTCTTCATCTTCCTCTTCCTCTTCATCTTCAGCTTCATATTCTTCTTACTTATTTTTATTTAGGGGCTATCTTATATGCAAGAAGAAGACTAAATATTTATTCGTACTTTAAATAAATAAAACTCTAATTTATTTTCTACACTAAATTAAGCACAATAGAAATTTTTATAATATAAAATAGGAATACTGTTTACTTTAAGACAGAATGATAATAAACATGATAACATTACTCTTAGTGATACCTTTAATAGGAAGTTTTTGCTTATTACTATTCATAAATAAATCACCTTGGGCTTTTAGCAATTTAAAAAAAAAATAGATTTTAATTTTATAATCTTAGGCCTAAAGAAAGGCTATAATGTCCCAACGTTACCTGCTAAATTAGATTTAATTTATAATAACATATATATTAGAATATTACGATTTATAGGTGGTCTTTGTTTATTGTTTGTGCTTAGTAAATTATATTTAACTTTACCTACTTCTTTACATAGTATAACTATTATTATAGGCTCAATTCAAATTATACAAATTTTAATTATATTTATAATAAAATAATTTATGGTATTTATACTTTAACATATAAATCTAAAGATTTTGAAGTAAGAAATTCTCCTTTGAATAAATATGCTACATATATAGCTAAAGCCCTATATTGCGCTAAAGTAGGTTGTGCTGTAACAGGAGCTTCTGCGGGTGTAATTGCTGCAGGAATTTCTTTCGATACAGTATTAGAACAGGCTGGCCGTGATAAAGTTTTTGTACCTTTTTTAGGAACACTATATGTAGATATATTTGGAGAACTACCTAAGAATGCTACAAATCCTATATAAATATTAAATTTAGAATCACCAGTCTCAGTTGTGGATAACTCAGATCTACAAGTGGCTATAGATTCCTATCGAAAATTGCCTAGGGATAAACAATTAGAGTTTTGAATGAATTAAACAAAGACTTAGATATTAAAAGAGAAAAATCTAATTAATATATATTAAACTTGTCGACTTGTTATATATTAGCTCTCCTTTTATTATCTTAATATTTTATATATGTAAGTATATTATTAAGTAAAATAACTGATTTTATTAATTAATAATTTTTTTATATTTAATGATTAATCTCTAAGGTATATTAATTATTCCACTTCAGGTCTTGTATTACATCTTAAAATGATAACTTTAACATATTAAGTATTATATCTATGTTAGGTTCATACCACAAACTATAATTAAGATTATAAATTGAAATATTCCTTTAATTAACCCCTTCTCTTTTCGTAATAAATAAAAGAAAAGTAGAGATATAAATATTTAAATTTTATTAACTATTTTACTTCAAATCTTTATTAGACGTATTTGATTACATCCCCTTATGAGAAAGAATTTTTTTAAGTTTTTTTTTTTGATTGATTCAAATAAATTAAATCAATTTAATAAAAATGAAAATGTTGAGGATTTAGGGATTATTCACATTTTATTCTTTCTTATTTTTCCCTTTTACTTAATTATTATTAAAAATTATGGGAAAATATTTAAAAGATAGTTTTAAAGTTTTAAGCGGTGCTGCATCATTTGCAAGTCTTCATAGCTATTATCAAACTACACAGGATATAAAATTTAAAAATAAGTATGAACACTTATTAAGAGAACATAGGACACTAGAAGCAAAAATAAATAATTTACAATTAGATTCTGTAAAAGATGACTTGTTCAGTGTAAAATTTAATGCTTTAAAATATCAATTTGATAATTCTAAAGCTGAACTTGATCGATTAAGTACTAAGATGCAGAATATAGATAGAAGTAGTGCTGAAGGACAAACAGATTTTAATTATTATATAGATCGATTTTTTAGTGAACAAAAATCAGGACGTACTATATTAAAGGATATTTCTGACTTGTTCAATGGTTATGGAAAGAAGATAAATGGAGGTGATTTGTGGCACTCAATTAAAGATTTTTTGGAAAGTTGGCAGGCGATGTTATCTTCTATGCCTGTTGAACAATTAGGTGCTTTAGCTCATTTATTAAGTGCTTTATTTATATTATTATGTTTAATTACTATAATAATAGTATATAGTGAATTTTTATTAAATTATTTAAAAATAGAAGTAAAGTATCCTAGGCTAGGAGAGTTTATAAAATTCAGAAAAGCTTTCCAACAATATTATTTATTTATAAATTTTATGTTTATACTTATAACCTTATTTAGTATAATATTTATTAATTATACAATATTATTTTAACATCATTTAATTTTAACATTCCTACCTGAACTAATTATATTTATAAGTGTGTCTAGGTCTAATAGGAATTTTATAAAGATCTTATATTATCTTTAAGATATCTCTCCCTTAAATATGATGTTTAGAAAAAATAAAATTCGTAAATAAACTAAATTTTTTAATTAACCCCTACTACTTTAAAAGTTAAGTTAACAAATTAGAGGATAGTAGCTTAATTTTATTTTGATTTAAAGTTTACGTAATAATCCTTAGTGGATAACTAATAACTTATAATATTTTTTTTAAGAAAACAGAAAACTTAAAGTACTTATGATTTTAACTACAATTTTAGTGTTAATTTTAGCTTTATCTATTTCTAAATATGAAACTAAACTAAGTTCGACTGAAACCACAAGAATTTCTATTTTATCGTTATTCTATGCCGGTGCATTAGGATTTAATGCATTATACATTCAATCAATTGGATCTGGTATAGCCCTATATTGTGGTTTATTTCAGGTAACTTATACTAGCTTATTCTTTGAAAGTTTTCTTTATTTAATAGGTGGTATAATTTTACTAAGTTTTACATTAATATATACTTTTAAAGATAAATCACTATCTGAAGTTAAAGTATTAAATGAAAATAAAGAAGGAGAGATTAATAATCCTTTATTGCCAAATTCTATGATGACGAATAATTCTAGTGAAAGCCCAGTACTAGTTCTGGATAGTAATACTGGAGGTAATTCTTCTCAATTAATAAGTATTTTAGGTAATTTTAAATTGAACGGTAGTCCCGAAAGTTTAACTATCCGAAATAATTTAAATACTAGTTCAGGTAGTGGTCATTATTCTATATCTAATATTATTTCTAGTCAAGAATTTAAATACTATTCATTAATTGCTTTATTTAGTACTTTAGGTGGTTCTTTATTATTATCTAGTGCTGATTTATTATCAATGTATTTAAGTATTGAGCTTCAATCCTTTTCTTTATATGTGTTAGCTACAATTTATAGAAACTCTGGTGCTACTAGTGCAGGATTAAAATATTTTTTATTAGGAGGTTTATCTTCTTGTTTAATTTTATTAGGTGGAGCTTTAGTTTATGCTTTAACAGGTTTAACTGGATTTGATTCAATATATAGTCTAGTCTCTACTTTATCATCTATTAATCCATTCTCATATATGTCTAATCTTTCTGATATCTCAAATTTAGGAGCTATTTCTGAATCTCAGTCTTTAGGTGAAATAGTAGGAAATTATTCTACTGCCGTATCCACTACAAAAGTATTTCATTTAGGTTTAAGTTTAGGTTTAATTTTAATAGTAGTTGGTTTTTTATTCAAAATTGCTGCTGCTCCTTTCCATAATTGGTCGTTAGGCCCTCTTTTATAAGAACTGTGCGTCAATCCTCATATATCACTTCACAAAGTGGAAGTTGTTACGGAGACAAAATTATTATTTTAATTTTTTTAACGCTAGGCTCTTAACTAAAATAAGAGAAATTTTACTATATGCTGGAAACGTTCCGTATAATATAATATTTTACTTATAAGGAATTATTAAATTGTAATATAAATAATTTATATTAGCTACCTGCATGGTACCATGTAATTAGTAAAAATTATTAATAAAATTGAAAAAACTAGTTACTTTTATGCTAAAAAATAGCTATCTTTATAGGTAAAATTTTATTGGAATTAATCAGCAGGGAAGCAAAATTTAGTTCCCTCAGAGACTTTACGTAAAAATTTTATTTTTAATAAAATTAAGATAAAGTCCGACCTTTAGTTCAAATAAATGATGGTATGCGGAACATAAATCTCCTTATTACTCAAGAGTAATATGACATTAAGACCTTAAATAAGTCTTAGTTTAAAAAATTAAGAGGAGATACTGCCTAAATTATGAAGCCAAAAATAAAAAATAAATTATACACAAGATCATTTATTTCTTAAGGGTTTGCTAATGCATTTCTGCCTTACGGCCTTCGCAGAATATCTCTAATTCAAATAGGAGCTTTTATGCCTACGGCCTTAATTTTTATCGCGGGATTATTAGCTTTTGCAGTTTATAATCAGTTAATTGGATTAAGTAAATTTATAAATATTAGCGATAGTACTTCAATAGATCAGCTTTTTATTTCTTCTCTACCCTTAATCAATCCCAAGAGATTAAAAAATAAAGAAAAACTTGCTTTTTCAATTCCTAGTGATTTGAAAGAGATTTTAGTGGGACTTATTCTAGGAGACCTACACGGTCGACACCGATATGGTAATACAAGATTCGTGTTTAAACAAGGTCTTAACAATAAAGATTATGTTTACCATTTGTATGAATTATTTAGTAAATTTTGTCCAAGTGCTCCTAAAATAAAGGAAAGCTTGCCCGATACTAGAACTGGTAAAATATACAGTAGTATTACTTTTAGTACTTATACGCTACCTTGTTTTAACGGGCTATATATTTATTCTATTCATCAGGTAAAAAGGTAATTCCAAATAACATAGGGGAATTGTTAACACCTAGATCTTTAGCTTATTGGATAGCGGATGATGGATCCTGGAATAAAGTTCAGAAATATGTCTCATTGAGTACTGAATCTTTCAAATTAGAAGAAGTTGAGCTTTTAATTGAAGTTTTAAATACAAAATTTAATTTAAGGTGTTATAAGTGTAAAAGTGGTACTGCCTATAAAATTATAATACCTTCTTATTCTATTTCTGTATTACAAACCTTATTGTCCCCGCATATGCCCTTAATGATGTGTCATAAAATAGGCCTATAGGTCTATAGTTTACTATGCTTACATAATATACCGTATTTTTTTATTTAACTAAAGGTTGCACCAGATGTTTATAATGAAAGTCCTACTCCTATAACAGTTTGGTTAACTATTATGCCTAAAATTGCTATAGTTTTATTTTTATTAGAAATATATAGTAATATGGCATTGCCAATAAGTTTAGGAAATAGTTTATTAAATACAGAAGCCTCTTCAAATTTAAGTAATATTTATGAAGGATTATCTAATATTCCTAATAATTTAAGTACAATATTTAATTCTTCAAATTTAATTGAAATAGTAGATGTTCTTAATACTACTGCTGCAGAAGGTTTATTAAAAAATATTTTCTTATTAAGTTCATTACTTTCTTTAGTTATAGGGACTGTAGTAGGTTTAGCTCAGATACAAATAAAACGATTATTAGCTTATAGTACTATTAGTCATGTAGGTTTCCTACTATTAGCTTTAGCTATAAAAACTGAAAGCTCTACAGAGTCTTTATTATTTTATCTAATTCAATACACTTTAACTAATTTAAATACTTTCTTTATTTTATTAGCTTTTGGTGCTATTATAAATAATGTAATAAAAAAAGGTCCAGCTGCAGAAGTTAAATCTGATATTTTATATATTAACGAATTAAGAAAACAATTCATTAATAATCCTATGCTTAGTTTAAGTTTTGCTATATGCTTATTCTCTATGGCGGGTATGTGTTGGTCTTTATAACTCCAAAGAATCAGACCTTTTGCCCATTGCCTTTAAAATATTATTATATACTGGAAACTTCTTCTAAAAAAATTATCAATATTCCCTCTATTATATGAGAAAATAGTTACTTTATTTAGAATATAGAAAACTAAATCCAATTGAATTATTATTAAGACATTACTTCTTCTTCTTAATAATTATTAACTATTTTTTTTCTAATATTTTCTACTTTAGCATAGAGGAAATTAATAATTTAAACATTACAACCAGTAGGTTAATTTTTTTGACCGCAGAGACTATACATAATATATTAAATTATAGTTAGGTCTATTACAACAATTATATCTAATTATAATCTAATAAAAAGATAGTCCAATATATTCTTTATAAAATTTTTAAAATACGTATGTTTATTAAATTATTTCTTTTTATTATCTTAAATTCCAATTCTTGATTTTAATATTTCTAGGTTAATAAATTTTTATATAGATAATAATGGTAATATAAGAAATATCAACTCTTAAAATTTATTCTTCACAAAATATAAAAGATAATGACTATAAGTTAAATCTATATTTTATAAAGAATATATTAGAAATTAATAATAGACTTCAATATCGAAGACAATTTAAAAACCTTATGGGTTTGGTTCTTATATTATGAAAATATTATATTCTCTTTAAATTTATTAATATATTATTTAGAACTAGTATTTAACTATATATCTTCTATTTATTTTATCAATTTAGAATTTCTAGTAGACAATATATTATATTTCTTAGGACATTTAAAAGAGGCAATTCTTCCTATTGAAATATTAAGTCTATTCCCTTTAAAGTGTACTAGTGCTATAGTAGTACCCTCTTTGATTTCTCATATTAATCCTAGTACTAGTACTCATATTACTACTACTTCTATTTCTAATACGCATAGGACTGCAATTTCTAATTTTAAACAAAAAGAAGAGTATAATCTACCTAGTTATTTAGCTGGATTAATAGAAGGAGATGGTTCCATAGTAGTCCCAGGTGAAAATATAAAATCCTACAATCCTTACTTTGAAATAGTTTTTCATATTAAAGATAGAATTATAGCTGAATTTATCCAATTAAAAATAGGAGGTAGTGGTAGTCTAACAATCTATGAAAATTATTGTATATTAAAAATTAAATCTAAATCTTCTGTACTAAAGGTAATTCATTTAATAAATGGTAACTTAAGAACTCCTAAAATAGAAGCTCTACACAGGATGATTAATTGGTTTAATACTAAATATAATTATAATATAAAACCACTAGATTTAGATAGAAGTCCTATTTATACTAATAGTTGGTTATCCGGATTTATTGATGCGGACGGTTCATTCTATTTAAATTGGTCTTATGATAAAAAAGATAAAGTAACTAGTTTACAATATTATATGAGAATATCTCAACGTCAAGAATATCATCGAGATTCTTTATCTTATTTTAATATTATGTCTGAGATATCTAGCTTTTTATCAGTACCCTAAAGAAAAAGGGTCCGAGATAGAAAAAGTGACATAGAAAAATCATATGAAGTTAGAACTGGTAGTTACCTCTCTAATTATATAATGTTAAACTATTTACTTAAATATCCTTTATTTAGCTACAAATATTCAGCTATTCCTATTTTTATAGAATTACTTCAACTATCAAAAAATCGAAATTATAAATTAGATTCGGGTCTATATAGACTAAAAATTTTAAAAGAAAGACTTCAATATAATGTCCAAGACTCTGAAAATATTAATAGAGAGTCTGTTACTCATTTAAGTCATATCCTTAAATATTTTTATTTTTAATAGGAATACTTAGTTTATTATCTATCCTCACTTTTAAATATATTGAACCTTAGAAATATAATTTACAGAATTAAAGTTCTCTTTACTTTTAAGATTTTAAATTATTACTTGTATTTTATAAAGAATATAATTGATTCCACCTTTAATTGGATTCTTTGGAAAACAATCTGTTCTATTATCTGCCATCGGTAGTGGCTACTATTTTATGGCAATAGTTGCTATAATTGTAAGTGTAATAAGTGCTTCTTATTATTTAAGAATTATTAAAGACTTGGGTAATGCAGAAGAAACTAATAATATAATATCTGATACTAGAAAAGAATTAGATAATTCTGATTTAATCTTAACTGAAGAAATTAGAATATTAAGTGTAACAAATATTCATGCCTTTATCATATCATCTTTAACTTTAACTATTTTATTTTTTGTACTAAAACCTTCTATATTATTAAATAGTGTATTGCTTTGCACTTTAAATTATTTCTATCTATAAATTATGAATTCTTTATTAATGTTATTCTTATTTGTACCTATATTAGTAGCAATTTTACTAGGATTAAATTATTTAGTAGCAAGTTCTACTCCTTCTCCAGACTCTGCTAAAAATCAACCTTATGAGTGTGGATTCTCTCCAGATAACGCTCCAACTAATAACTTATTTTCAATTCATCATTTTGCTACAGCATTGTGTTTTTTAGTATTTGATTTAGAAATAACTGCTTTCTTACCTTTAAGTGTTTCTATGTTTGAAGTTAGCTTATTTGGAACCAGTTTTGCTTTGTTATTTTTCATAATATTAACTTTAGGGTTTGTATTAGAAATATCTCAATCTGTAATAAGATTAACAGATTTAACTAGGTCATAAATTATTATAAATAAATACGTAATATCTTAATACTCTTGATTAATATTTATAAAGATTTTACTATAAGATCTTTATATTTATCTATCAACTAATTTTTACTAGAGGAATATAAAATTTTATTATTATTTTTAATCTTATTTATTTATATCACTTGTTTTTATCTTTTAATTAGATCTAAGACTTAATTAATTGCTTTTATTTACATTAGCTCGAAATAGTATTTAATGATGAAAATTTGCTGATTTTAAATTTGCCAACTTAAGTAGCTGCAATCAGTTTCCTCTTGCCTCAACTAACAATATTTTAGTTAACTAAAGTTAGACTAGGAGTAGCTAATTATTAAAAAAAAGTTCCAAACTCTTTTTCGAACTTAATGGGCAAAAAAAAAAGAAAACTTTGACTTTAGTTTTTTTTAGTAATATTTAAATCTTAAATTTCTTATGTGATATAAGAAACTATAAGGTAAGCCTTTAAAATATTTAATTATTATAATTAAATATTGATTTACTCTTATCTTCTATTTTTAATCTTTCAAGAGTAATCTAGTAAAAGTTACTTTATTATTTAGATGAAAAGATTACTTAATAAAATTTTATTTTTATAGGCTTTACTTTACCTTTAAACATAATTAAATTAGAAAGCTGAATAATCTATAGTTTATTCCTAAATATGTTAATTTTTATTTTAACTTCTAATAAAAATTTTGTAAAATAGTTTATATTTATAGGCATAAGTATAATAGGAAATATTTAAATTAGAATAAAATGCTATATCGTATTTCTATAAATTAGAAATAAGTTTAATAGTTATATCCTAAATCTAGATTTATTCCTATTAAAGGTTTAATTAATTAAAAATAAAAGAGAATGAAAAATTTTTCTTGATTCTATATGACATAGAATAAGTAGAATATTTAGATTAATTTAAAAATATAAAACTCTGCCTTAATCCTACCTAATTTTTTTAAATTTGAAGGCTATGGTTAGCTTACTTTAAATAGGTAAAATAGATAAACAAAAAATGATAAAATTTTTTTTAAAAGTTATTTAGATCTCAGCACTAATGATTAAAAAAATTGAAATGATAAAGGTAACTCTTAATACTTTTTCATATAATACTTCTTATTCCTTATCATAAGACTTCTATTTCTTCTACTCTTCTACTAATATTACTCTACTTCTACTAAAATTACTTCTTATTTTATCCTTCTTATTTTCTTTACCTTATTATTCTCGTCTAATACTGATACTTATATTTATACTAATTCTAAGTTATATTTTATATACTTTAAACTCAATAAAAATATTTAGATATCTCACAGAAGTAATAGTACTCTAATTTAAGATTTAATTCATTTAGGATTTAAAATTTTAATTTGGTTTAACTGGATAACCTTATAAAAGAATTAATTACTTTTAAATTTGACTTTAAAAGAATAATTAAACCTACTCAAAATAAATCTTAAATTTATAAATCCTAATTAATATTAGTGCTTAATTTTATCGTAAAAATTTTTTTATATTAATATAAACTCTCTAATTGTAATAAGGAATAGTTGTCATTGGTAAGATAAGACAATTGCTAATTGTTGGAGTAAAAGCTCTTAGGTGTTCGAATCACCTCTATTCCGTAATAATGTGTTTTTAATGATTAAAATTTTCTTAATTTAAAAATAAAAAAAAAAGGTAAGTAAGATACCTTTATTTTAAAAAATAATATATAATAAATATAAAATATATTAATTTATCCTTCTGTACTGAGTAGTGATTACTGAGTAATGATAACTGAGTAATTTTCAATTCACTTTATATAATTTGATGACTTACCAAATAAGATCTCTATTCTAGTTTAAAACTATAAAATTATTAAAGTCTATGTAATAAAGAATATGTACTTGCGAACTAGGAAAATACTTAGGGTTATTGTGATGTTATTGTTATTGTTAGTTATTGGATTAATACTTTTAATAAAAGGAACGATAACACTTAAAACATTAATGAGTTGGAGTTGAGTTGTAGTTTAATTTGGAAAAACACCATTTTTTGGTGATGGCTAATATCAGTTCGAATCTGGTCAACTCAGAAAAATAAAAAATTTAATACAGGCTGGTTTATTTGTAATTATAATCTTAATTTTATAATGGATATTTAAATTGTAAAAGATAGAGTTATAATAGTAATTAGAATTTATAATGATAGTAGTATTCCTATGAAGATCAGGAGTTCTATTATGAGTTAACTTTAAGAATTGGTTTTTATTTGATTATATATGCGTTCTGTCAAGATTTAGAATTAGTAAGGTAAAATTAGTTTAATTGGCAAAATAACGTCTTGTGGCGACGCTAGATCAGAGTTCGAATCTCTGATTTTACCCTAAATATTTATTTCTCCTTTGGAATCCCTTTTTTTAAACTAAGATTAATTGAATCGCGCCTTAAAAAATAGGAATAGTTCTTTCTAAGTTAATATTATAGGTTTAATAAATTATTAGATTCCTTTTTTTAATTAATATTTGTTTGGTACTTTTAATAGTCACCGTTGTTTAAATAGAGCTCTATTCTTATTTATTTTACCTAATACACCTACACTTAACTTTACTAAATTATTCAATTTTATTCTATTTCAAATTATTCTTATATTAGTTTAATAAAAATTTGCTATTACAAAATAAGCTTATAATAATTGAAAGGTTAAGATATTTATTGCTGGAATTTTTTTTTATTCAGGAAGGTTTTTGATTAAATTAGAAATACTATTAGTCGAAGAGATTCGAGGTAATATTAGAGAGACTAGTAAATTTTATAATTCTAGGATAGTTTATCTCAAAATTCTTATTTTTATATAGGAGTTGAGGTATAATTAGTCCTCAGATTTCACAAGATATATTTTTATTATCTTACAAATTTAACTTTTTTTAAAAATTTCCCATCATTATATAAGGGAAATTTTAAATCTAAAGATTTTGTATCGAAAATATATTATAAATTAAGAAAAAAAAACCTTTTTTAATCTATTAATTTTTAGGTAGAAATTTAGCATTAGTTCATTATAGTTATTTTAAGTTTTTTAGTCTAAATTAATTATATTTACCCCTTCTAGTCCTAAGACTCTAATATTGAATCTTCTCTTAAATGCTTAAGTTTTTGATTGAAGCAGATAATCTTTTTAAGGCCTAAATCTTTGTAAATAAATTAATTATTATATACTTGTCGTTTCTCATTCTTCCAGAATTAAGTAACAAGATGGTAAAATTAGATAATTAATTTATTTTTCGTGATATCAGAAATATCTCTTATTTTCATTAAAATTAAAAATTTTAGTAATAAAAGATTATCCTTTATACTCAATATAATGAATTCTATTTTCGACTATAAAATTGGCACAAGTAAGAACTCTTACCCATTATTAAAATTTATATAAAAATTTATAGTTTTGAACTAAATTAAATTGTTTTTTTTTTTCTTATCATAAATGCTTATGCTCAACATATTTTTATATTTAATGGTCACATTTAGTTAAGAATTGTTGTAATAACTGTAAATTATAATTAATTATCGTGTCTTAAATAAACTTAATATACTATATAAATTAATATTAACAAAATAAATCTTATTAATATCTAACCTCTTTTGTTTATATATGCAAGTTCTAATTTTTAATTATTATTTCTTATTTATTATTTCCTCACTTGAAATATTAAAATTATACAAACTATTAAATCTGAAGTATAATATTGAAATAACTCTAATAAAATAATAATAATATTCCTGCCTCTGCCTCTACTTCTCATAGTACTACTACTTCTCATAGGACTACTACTACTAATTCTAATTACCTTAAGATAACCTTTTCATTTTTACTTTATAAAATTTTAGTCTTTTTGTTTTAAAAATAAGTAAAAAATTATTTAATATTAGATAAAAAAAATTTATACTTAAATATATTTTTATAATACCAAGTTCCCTTTACCAGCTGAAATAGTTTAAAAGGTTAAAACATACCGCTCATGACGGTAAAAAAAAGGTTCGATTCCTTTTTTCGGCTAATAGAATATTAAGTGAGCATTTTTTATTATTTTTACTAACTAGAATATCAAAATTTCCCGATCATTGATTTAAATTTGTAAAAGTCAAATCCGTTGTTTTTATTCTTATTGTTATTCTTATTGTTATTTTTTATTTTCTTAAAGTTTAATGAATTTAAGAGTTTTAAATAAGATGATTTCGGTTTATAATTGTCCTAATTTATCAATATTTTTTTTAGTATTTTTTTTTAGTTAAATTATTAAGCTAGACTTTTAATTAGCTATGCAATAGTAATGATCAAGAAATTTTATTTAGTTTACTTTTATATCATAACAAAAATATCTGAATATGAGATATATTCTAGCCTTTTAGTTAAGTAATAAGAGGAATTTCTTTTTTTTTTAATTTAATTCTCCTTCTCCTTCTCCTTTTCTTTCTCCTTTTCCTTCTCCTACTTTGTTACCTTAAAATTAAGTTTTTTTAGGACTTAAATTTATTAGAAAATTTATAAGATAATAACTAAACTAATAAGAATATAATATCTTTATCATTAATGATAATAAGAGCTTGATAAGAGTGTGGTGTAATGGTAGCATAATGATCTCCAAAATCATTGGTAGGTGTTCAAGTCACCTCACTCTTGTATAAATTAGATTTATCTCTCTGAAATAAACTATTTTCTTTTTATAACTAAACTTTATTAAAATGTTTATTATTGTAGTTGCCTGTTCCTTCAGACTTATCTATAATCTTTATTGGTACTACAATTTTATAAATTTAGAGAGATTTCTTAGTTAATTATATTGTAATATAACAAATCTTTAGATTTGTAAAGATAGGTAATAGTATTAATTAAAAACTTGAAAAAAAAAAATTAATTTTTTTTTTTTATTTTACTTAAGACAAAAGGGGCATGATTATCGAACGGTCGCTCAATGTATATTAAGCAATGGTTTTAAAATAAATCTTAAAATAAATATCTATTTAACAATCTCCAACACCTCCAAAAAAATAGGAAAACTCTAGAAGTTTTAGCCTTTCAGGTAATAAATAAAATATCTTTTACTTCTTCTTTTATTTCTTATACTAATAATTATTGAAATTTATTATTAATTATGAAAATATCTTCTATTAGCTTGTTCTTATTTAATTAAATAATCCCTATTCTTAAATTAATTTTATTCCTAGTAATTATTCGTCACACATGTCTAACCTTCAAAGTATAGTACAACAGTAAGCACCATTTATTTTTATTTTTAATCAACCCCTTCCTACTACCTTTTTTTTTAATTTTTTTAAGTAATGTTCTAACCTTAAAGATCTGATCTATGATATAAACTATTCTCTATTATTAAGTTTTTAATTCAAAACTCATTCTGTTCCTATTATGTTAAAACTTATTAATGTCTTAATAAAATATTAATGAATTTAAGATATTGACAATAAAAAATATTTTGTTTCTTGACTGAAATTTCGACCATTGCTTTGGAAAATTTTAAATATTTATTTGTATTAAGAATAGTTTAAAAATAAGGCTTTCTTCTTCTTATTCTAAAGTTTCAATTTATAATACTGATCTTTACTTTTAATTTAATTTGTGTCTTCACCTAAAGATCTTTATAACTTCTCTTAAAAGTTAATCTAAACTAATAGTTTATATCAAACAGGAAATAACTAGACTTTAAGATTAAGATTAACCTAAGTCTAGACTTGTCTATTTTTAAGTGATTAAATCTTAAGTATAATTTTGAATTTTAAGCTAAATTTAAGTCTAATCTAAATTACTAAAGAGTCTAAGGCTGAATACAATTAAAAGGTGCTTCTGATATAATTAAAAAAGAAGAAGCTTTCTTTATTGAATAGTCTTGCTTTATTTAGCATTTGCTTAAGTCACATAAATAAATTATTATTCTTATATTTTTTTAGATAACTGTTCTCAATTTTCCTTAATAATTAAACTTAATATTAAAAAAAAAATAAATTTATTAGTATTTTATAAAGGCTAATCTTTTTATTATTTTAAAATTTAGTTTTTATCTTTAAAATCTTTCAAAAAAAAAAAATAAAAATAAATTAAGGATGATAGTTATAATTTTATATCATTAAAGAATAATATTATAGAGATAATTATATAAGCCATGAATATAACTACTATCTTATCTAACTACATTGGTATTCTTGAAAACTTAAGCGAGGTTCTAGTTGTACTATTACCTATGCTTTTAGCAGTAGCCTTTATGACTATTATTGAAAGAAAACAGTTAGCTGCTCATCAAAGACGTGTAGGACCTACTGAAGTTGGTGCCTTTGGAGTTCTTCAACCATTCACTAAAAAATAAAGAGTGGCATAGTATTTACTAACTATGAAAAATAAGACTATATGTTGGAATACTTAATATATCTAATTACTTAAAATAGTGCTAATGTACGGTTAAGACCTGGCCCTTAAGATAATAATCTTATTGTTGTATATTTTATAGGTCAACATTCTTAAAGTAAAAATATTAGGTATTAGTTAATCAACAGAATACTATATTCTTAACGATCATACGTCTTATATAAATTTTATTTTCATGACTCTAATTTACTATTAATTATAGCATGATGAGTTATTCAAGAAGATCTTGTCCTCATTTTCTCCTTTTATTTGTCTTGTCTTTTTTTTTACTTATCTAATCACCTCCCTAAAATTACTAAAATCTCATTTCTAAAAAAAAAAAAGGCAAAGTTAAAATTTATAATGAAATGATCTACCTATAGATATAGGTGTTTTAAAAATTTTAGTGATAATATCCTCAAATAATCTATTTATAAGGTTAGAGCTCCCTTATTTACTTTTACATTTAGAATTAAGGATAAGCCATATTTATAATATTACTAAAAGTGTGGCTAAGTTACTTGAAAATCTTAGACTAGAATTAGGTCGTGTTGGTTTAGTTTTTTTATATCTCTCTTAGTTCTGAAAAAAATACGAAGAAATTTTCAAGAGTATATATGATAATTCTTTAATCCTAAATTCTAAAAAGAGAATCACTTACTGGAAAAGACTCTAAAGGTCCTAAAGATAATAAAAATACACGAAATCTATTAAATAATAAGAGTATAATTCGAAAAAAAAACATAAATCTGTTGATCACTTTCATGATTTTTAAATGAGCATTCAAATTTTCAAAAGAAATGGTGGAATGTTTCAGGAATTTATAAGAGTACTTTTTTAAATGGACGTCATTTTTATTACTATGGTTCTTCACGTAATTTAGGACAACGATTATTCTCATTATTATAATGGTCCTTCTCAAATTAGTTTGTATTTTCTTAAAAAGATTTGGTTGACGTCTGTAGAGTTTGTTCTACATCTAAAATACGGTAAAGATAAAACTAGTATTTAAATAAGTATAGACCTCTATTAAAGATATTAGAAGCTTTATCTGACTCTGAGTCATTAGAAAAATCATCTTTGACTAAACTTAAAATAAGTAAACTCTTTTAGGTAGAAGTTACAATGATAAAACTAGATTAAAATTGAGTAATTCTAGACTAGGAGCAAAAAAATCAATATTGGCAAAAAAAGTATACCTAAAGCTACATTGGATGCAGCTACAGCAGTTTTAGGAAAAACTATTTATGTTTACACTGAAGAATCTTTTACTTTGGTAAATGACATACCTTTTAGAAGTATTAGGTAAGCTGTAAAACATTTGCCAATTAGTCAAAGCATTCTGCCTAGAAAATTAGATAGTAACAATCCTTTCAAAGGTTATTATTATTTTTCTAAAAATCAGTCTTATAAACCTTTATCTTTTTGGCCTAATATCAATTCGCACGCCGGATTATAGTAATTTTTTTTTTTATAAAAAAATTTTCAATTAGATAAATTAATTTCTGCTCACTAAGGCTTATAATTCTGAAAATTCTATTAGTATTTCTTTTAGCTGAGATACAGGTATGAAGTTAAAAATTTACACTCGCATCTTATTATTTTGGGTCTTATCTAATTATAAATTTAAATCATTATTAGATTTTCAGTTAGACTATAATAATTTTATTTCGCTAATTTTAATTTTAACAAGTCTAATTTAGAAAATTAATATATTTTTTTTTCTTCATAAGGTATAAGAAAAGTAAGTTTTGGTAAGATTATCCTAGATTTAAAATAAATCATTAAAAAATATTTTCACTATCACTTATATTAATAGGTTGTCGCCGACGCTCTAAAATTAATCTTAAAAGAAACAGTTGTACCTACACAAGCCAATAAAGTATTATTTTATTTATCTCCTGTGGTCACTTTAATATTTAGTTTATTAGGTCTATAACCTGGCTTAATTAAAATTTCACTATATGCTAGAACTTATTTTAAGAACTAGCAGGCTTCAGCTTCTAAGAAAAAAGCAACAGTAAAGAAGAAGAAGCCCTAGAGACTATATGTGAAAATAATTATTTATTTTATGTTATAAATGTCAGATCATTGGCGACCTACCTTTATCTGTATACTAACATAATAAAAATATTAAAAGAAATAGTCCAAGTTGCAGGAATTTATAGCACTTCTTCTTATCGCCTTGGGGGGTAGAATTTTCCTTTACGATTTAAAATTTCATTTTTCGAACTTAAGTATTATTCAAATTTTTATATCTTTTCTTAACTTTGTCGCCTTCTCCTTCGGCCTAAATATTGAAATACGAAATAAGAGCGAGAGGTATCTTTTAGAAGGGGTAGTAAACCCTAACTCTAAGCATAAACTATCTGCTTTTAATACTTCAAGATATATTTTGGATCAAAGATTTTATTCTTCTAAGTCAATAGAAGATTTAAATGAGCCTTTGACCATACGTAAGCGAAAAGGTCCTGTAACTCCTTTTGCTTCTGAGCCTACGGATCATTTAAAAGAAGTAATATTTGGACTAATGTTAGGAGATTTGTCTGCCGAAAGATATAGTTCAAATGGAGGAACAAGGTTGCGTTTCTATATGTCTACCTTAAATAAAGAGTATGCTGCTCATTTATATTTTAAATTTAAAGAATATGTAAAAACACCTCCTAAGGAAATTACTAGAAAAATAAATAAACTCACAGGTAAAATTCACACAGATGTAGCGTTTTCTACTTTAAAATACTCTTTTTTTAATTGGGTTATGGAGGATTTCTATAAAAAAGATCCTGTTCTAAATAGAAATATAAAAATTCTTCCTTTAAATGCTGAAAACCAATTTACAGGAGTTTCTTTAGCTTATTGGATGATGGATGATGGTTCGTATAACAAAATAAAACAAAATTTAACTTTGTGTACTGATGCTTTTTCTGAACAGGATGTTTTACGTCTAATAGAAATTTTAAAAACTAAGTTTAATTTATCTTGTGGTTTAATCCTTTACGATAAAAAAAATAAAGCATATAGAATCCGTATTAATAAGTCTTCTATGCCTAGTTTAATTTCAATAGTAAAACCTCATATGATCCCTTCAATGTATTATAAGTTAGGTTTAAAAAGTGAATAGTGGGTTAATTCTCACCTGTAAATTCACTATAATTTATTAGGATTGATTGTATTCTTAAATTTATAGCACCCACCACCCCTTACCTCACTCTAGGTGACAGGTGAAAGTGGACTCTGAAGGAAGGATTGCTGGCTAGCCTAGCTCCGCCTGGCTCCACTCTGCCTTAGCGCGCAAAAAGGTAACGAGGCCTTAATCCAAGGAGTAGAAAATAGCCGCATAGATGGAGGAATAATCCCCCTCAGCTTGGCTTTGAATAAAGGCTCAGCCGGACATAGATGCCCAGGTAAAAATTATATTTAACATATGACTTAAAATTTAAATATAAAAAATTATTGGCTCGCTCGATCCGAAGTACAAATTTTATAAATTCTTGCAAATTTGTGGGCGATTATTCCTTTTGGACAAGGTCTAGCACTATCTGATTTTTCTATGGGGATACTTTATACTTTAACTCTTTCATCTCTTGGAGTGTATGGAATCTTATTTAGTGGATGGTCAGCTAACTCAACAATTGTTGCTTTAAATTAAAGCACTATAAGGGTTGAATTAATCAGAAGAATAGGTTTAAGCAAAAGCAAAGCAGCTTAAGCTTAAAAATAAAATAGCTTCTGTTAATTTAGAAATAAACTATATGCTAGAAAATTGTAATAGCCAAAGATAGTTTTAATTATTTAAAGGTTAAATACATTTTAATAACTTAAATCCTGGGTCTAAATTAACTAGCAGGTAAAAAAAAAACCTCAACGATCATACGTTTATAAAATAAAGTATTTTAAGACATGATCTTTTTATTTCTGATTTAGTTTTAAAAATTTTCATAATATTTAGTCATCTCTACAGGTCTTTCACAGATTTAAATCTTAAATCTAGAGTCCTTTAATTTATTACCTTTGCGTTTCTAATTAAATAAATTTTAGGAGATTAAGTTTAGTTTATTAAATTTTTAAAAGATTTCCTTTATATTTTTTTAGAATAATTAGATGATAATAAAGATGAGATCTATACTAAATTAGAAATAAAAAGCTAACAAGATCCACACAATCCCAAACCATTTAACTATATTTAATTTAAAAAATAGTGAATCTCAAAATTATATTAACACTTTAAAACAATTTTACTTATATGAATATGGAATACAGAGTCATAAGAGAATTATTAAAACGACAGAATCACATGTCCTAAATAATTCTAATAAGTTCTCATATTCTACTTTGCTTCTTAGTATCTCGGCTCATATTAATTATTTATCTCCGTTGAATAATTCTCTTAATAATCGACAAGTATTAAATGTTTTTCAATTAAATATTGAAAATAAAAGATTCTATAGCAAAAATATAAAAGCTTTAGCTTCGGATTCTACTTCCCTAGGAGTTAAAGAATTTGAAATAATAGAAACTTTTATCAAAAATATTAAATTAGTAATAGATAGTTCCAGTATAACTACTATACTAGACTGTCAAAATTTTTCTTTAGAAAAAGAAAGACTAGCTTTTAGAAAAAAATTATCTAAAGTTTCAGGAATTTATATGCTTAAGTGTAAACTAGACAGTAGATTGTTTTATATAGGACAAGCAGTAGACTTATCTAATAGATTAGGTAGTCATTTTTCTAGGACAGAATTAGAAACTACTAAGCTAGGTAACATGATTAGATTTATAGGCTGGAATAATTTTTCTGCACATATATTAGAATATTGCGATGAAAAAGACTTAACCTTAAGAGAAAATTATTATATTGAAAAATATTTACCTACTTTAAATGGGAAATTTTCTTCTAATTATTCTAATAAAATACATAGAACCTTAAGATCTGTCTTAAAACATATTCAACTTAACAATAGAAAATATGATTCTATTTTTATGTCACTAGATAATAGAGAACTTTCAAAGGATTTATATGAAAATAATCATATGTGGGTATATGAACAAATATCTGAACATACTCTTAATTTATTAAATAATAAGCCTTTTGAAAATCTACGGCAAATTCAAAATAATTTAAATATTGATACTAGAACTATAAATATTTATGCTGATACTTATGTTCCCTATAAAAATCTTTTCTTTTTTACTAAAGAAATTAAAGATATTAGTATGATTATAGAGGGTGCTAGAAAGCTAAATACTATAGGTTTAAGTAGCTATCTTCCTAAAAAAATATGGACCTATTATTCAGATACCTTAATTTTAGTTAATAATAAGCCTTTTAATACCATTAAAGATGCTAGTCTATTTATTGGAACATCTAGATCAACTATCATTAACATATTAGATAGAAATATTGCTATGAGTAAAGGATTTTATTGCTTTACAAGAGAACTAAATGAAGTAGAAAAAAATTTTTTAAGAGATAAAGGAACTATTAGAAGTAAAATAAGTAGTTTAAGTAAACCTGTTTGGGTTTATACTTTACACAATAATAATTTAATTTTAGTTAATAATAAACCTTTTCAATCTCAACAAGAAATGTTAAGGGATCTTAAACTAAAAAGAATTAGAACAGTACACAAGTATAAGGATACAGGAATTAATTTTAAAGGGTTTTATTTCTTTAGTAAAAATTTATCATCTGAAGAATTAGAAAGATTAAAGACTAACACTCTTTATGCAAAACCTAATAAAAAATCTATGTTAGTATGGGCCTATAAGGACAATCAATTAATAAATAATAGACCTTTTATTTCTATGACATCTGCAGGTAAAGAATTAACATTAGATCGTAAATTAATAAGAAAATATTTAGATTCAAACATCCCTTATAAAGGATTTTTATTTTATTCTAAACTCTTAAAGTCTGATTCTGAAGAATAATCCTTATTAAGTTAAAAATTTGTGGCGAAAATTTATAGTTTAATTTTTTCTGGTTTGGGTTCCAGATTTTAGTATATTATTATATTAAAATTTTAGGATTAACATTAGATTAGTGCGGCGAGCGCCAAAGGCGAGTCATCGTTAAACTTAAATCTTATAAAGTCTTAAATAATTTATTTTAAGAAATGATCTACCTTTATATATCTATTTATTTTTTAACTTGAATTATTATTATTATTTGTATTATTAGTATTATTATTAGTATTAGTATATTAGTATTAGAAAAACAAGTTTAAAAATTAAATTATAATTATATTAGACTAACAAGATTATTCTTGGATACTTCGAGGGTCTAATTTTTTTTTTTGAAAAATAGATATTAAAGTTTGCTAAATATGCTTTTTTAGGATCTCTTAGAAGCAGTGCTGCAATGATTTCATATGAATTAGTACTAAGTTCGGCTATTTTAATCATTGTAATAATGACAGGTTCATTTAACTTTACTAAAATAATAGAACTTCAACAAGCAGTTTGGTTTATTATTCCTCTGTTGCCAGTATTTATTTTTTATTTTATTAGTGTATTAGCTGAAACTTCGAGAACTCCGTTCGATCTACAAGAGGCTTTATCTTAAAATATCCCGTTAATAGATTCGGTCTCTATAAAATTTGCTATATGCTGGGAAAATCTAAAGCTTTAATACTAGTCTATACTTTTATAATTAAATAAAATTAAATTAGAACTAGTGTGAAATAAATTTAAATGAATTTATTAAAGATTAACAATGATTAATCAGCAGGAAAATTATACCCCAATCTAACTAAATAATATTTAATTTAGAAAGTTAGATTTACTTATATTCTCCTCATCGAATACACGCATTTATTGAAATATATTGATTTCAATAAGATATATTCAAATATTACTCGAAAGACTAATTAAAAAAGGAAAAATTTATTTTTATATTCTTAATTATCATATTTTTCGTATTATTAATAATAACACTTGAATACCTAACTCCTAGTTATAATCTATTTTCTTATTCCATGGCTTCCGTACTTTTGCCACTTAAAACATATAAAGACTTATCTCAATTTGAGGATCTAAAAGCAGATCTTAAAAATGTAGGAGGTGTCTATGGTTTTATAAATATAAAAGATGGTAAACAGTATATAGGTTCTAGCTTGAACCTATATGAAAGATTAACAGATCACATAAAAGGAGAAAGTTCTAATGTTAGATTGCAAAGAAGCATTGCTAAGCACGGTTTAAATAATTTTAATTTTGTTATTTACTATTATCATACTGATCCCAATGTTCTACTTACTGACATAGAAACCGAAGTTATAAAAAGTTTTCCTTTTGAAGATCTATATAACTTTAAAAAGGAGGCTGTTTCTATGTTAGGATATAAAGACACTGAAGAAGCTATTAAAAAAATGAAACTTAGATTAGCTGAAAAGTCAAAGCATCCGATGTATGGAAAGAAACATACAGCAAAAGCTAAAAAGACTATAAGTAAGCCTGGTAATTTAAACCCTATGTATAATAAAAAACATAGAATCGATTCTAAACAAAAAATTTCAGCTGCTCTAAGTAAAAGCCCACTAGGTTTATATGATTTAAACAATAATCTAATAAAATCATTTAAAAATCAAGTTGAAATAGCTGCTGAATATGGTGTATTTAAGGGAACAGTAGGACGATACTTGAAATCAGGAAAACTTTTTTTAAGTAAATATTATATACGAAAACTAGACAATTAAGTAATTTAAAATTGAAGCTAATTCTGGAGTCTGAATTAGTGGCTGGATTCTTCACTGAGCACTCTTCAGTGCCTTTCGTTTTCTTCTTCCTTGCTGAATATAGTTCTATCGTACTATTTAGTAGTATCACAGCTATATTGTTTTTAGGTGGGTACCACTTCCCTGAAATATTTGTAAATAATACAGTATTCAGTATTCAATCTATAATACTAGGGTTGAAAACTTGTATATTCTGTTTTATGTTTGTGCTTTTCAGAGCAACATTGCCTAGATTAAGATATGACGCTTTGATCGAATTATGTTGGCTAAACTTATTACCTTTTGCTGTAGCTTTATTAATACTAGTACCAAGTATATTAATGGCTTTCGATATTGCTCCTTACTAAAACTACTAGTAATAATCTTATTAATTATTATCATATATTTATTTACTTGTGAATCTGGGCCATCTAATATGATACTTTACTTTGCAAGTAATACTATGCCGGTTAAGATAATTCTAGATAACACTTCTAAGCTTAATGATTCTACTGATTTACCAGAAATAGAACTTGAAGATATTAAAAAAGTTGAAGAATCTTCTAATTATCTTGAAGAATTAAGTAAAGATTCTAGATGTACCAATGAGGATGGTACCATTGGAAGTTCAAACAATAAATATTTATTTGCTTTATCCGAAGTAGTGGATAAAGGTGGGCCTACTTCTAATCCTTTTATCTTAGTTAAACGACAAATGGAAAGTGATAAGCCTATAGATGCAGAAATAATTAATAAGATTTTAGCTCATAGGGGTATAAAAATTACTGAAGAGGAATTAAATGAATTATCTAATTTATCTTTCTTTACATTTAATTTACCCCTTTCTGTGGAAGATCGTAAAAAAATAAGTAATGTAATTGGATCTTCTGAGCCTAATGGTCCCACAAAGAGTCATCAGTGTGTGTACATTTTTACTGACAAATCTACTAATAAAAAATACGTTGGAAGTACTAAAAATTCAGGACAACGTATACGTGTTTATTTTAAAAAGGGTGCAGGCTCTACTGTAATAAGAGGTTCTTTTGGTAAATATCTAAAAGAAAAGGGTATAAATAACCTAACCTTAAGTGTAGCTATAATCCCTAAAGAAATAAGTCGAGAATTATTACATGTGGCATTTGAACAATATTTATTTTTAAAGTTAAAACCTGAATTTAATGATGTTTACGTTGCCGGTTCAGGAGGGATTACAATATTTTCAAATGAAGAACTTATTAAAAAAAGAAAATTAAAGGGTACTGCTCTATATGCTTATATAGAAGAATCAAGTCCTGCTTATCAAAATTATTTACTTAAAAAATTTTCTAGTTCTTCTAAGCGAGATGTGCCTACTGAAAATACTAATAATGCTAATAATTTAGTACTTGTTCATACTTTTTATTCTTATAAACACGCTGGTACATTACTACCTTGTAGATGGTATAGTATTAGAGACTCTGTATTAGGTAATAGATCTATTTTCGGAGTAAAATTTTCTACTCAAGAAATAGAATCAGTAAAATTTGACTATATGCCAATAGAATCCTTGTATGATATTATGTCAAATCATAAAACTCAATTTAGTAATAGACGGGGAAAAAAACCTACAATAATACATATTACTCATAGGAAGACTAATGAGAGTTGGCAATTTAAAAATATACCTGATTTTAACAGATTTTTAGAGTCCATATCTTTAAAAAAAATTTCTATTAATAAATTTAAAAGGCATATATCTACTGGTGATAACTTGTATAATTTTTCTATTAATAAATACCAAATTGAAGATGCCCCTTCAATAGTCTTTCAAGCATATAAATTTGATGCTGATCATTACTTAAGCACTAAACTATCTAAAATATATCCTCTAAAAGATAAAGAAGGATAATTAAGTTAGTTTAGTTATTTACTTAGACCACTTCCACTTCCAACTAGAAAAGAGCTTCAAAGGATGGATAAATCGCTGGTTAAATTTGCTTCCTTTTGCAGTAGCTCTTTTAATCTTGATCCCAAGTATCTTAATGGCTTTCGATATCGCTCCTTACTAATCTACCTTTTTATAGCAATTATTATAGGTTTTACTGTATCTTTGTTTTCATTTGAAGAATTATATTTCAATGTAGTAGGTTTAAATACTATAGTATTATGTAGTGTTACTCCTATAAAGTTATAAAACACTTCAAATCTTGGTGATAACTCTAAAGAACTTTAAAATATAAAAGATATAAAGTACTAAGAGTAGTTATAAAAGCTTAAGTGAAATATCTCCTGAAGAGTTTAGTTAAATAAGCTTTAAATATTTGTTTACTTTATAGAAGATACAGAAGGTTCTACAACTAATTCTTTTATATTAGCCAAAAGACAAATGGAAAGTAATGAACCTATAACAGCTAAAACAATTAATGATATTTTAGCTCCTAAAGGTATACTAATAACTGATAAAGAATTAGAAGTATTATCTCAGTTACCTTTTGTTAATTTTAATTTACCCCCTACTGATGAAGATAAGAATAAGCTATTTACTGTCATTGGATTTTCTGATTCTAAGACAAAGAGCTTTCAAGTGGTATACATTTTTACTGACAAAACTACAAATAAAAAATATGTTGGAAGTACTAAAAATTAAGGGCAACACCTACGTGTTTATTTTAAACCGAGCGCAGGTTCAACCCTAATTAGATGAACTTTTGGTAAATACTTAAGGGAAAACGGTATAAATAATCTTTCTTTAAGTGTGGCTATAATACCTAAAGAAATTAGTCGAGATTTATTGCATATTGCATTTGAACAATATTTATTCTTAAAGTTAAAACCTGAATTTAACGATGTTTACGTTGCTGGTTCAGGAGGGTTAACAGTATTTACGGAAGATCAATTAATTAAAAAAATGAGATTAAAAGGAACTTAGGTCTATGCTTATATAGAAGAAACCAGTTTTAATACTCATACTAATTTACTTAAAACTAATTTACGCCTGCAGAAAACAATAAGGATTCTAATAATTTAGTTCTTGTTCATGCTTTTTATTCTTATAGACACGCAGGTAAATTATTACCTTGTAGGTGGTATAGCATTAGAGATTCTGTATTAGGTAATAGGCCTATTTTTGGAGTGAGAATTTCTACTGAGGAAATAGGTTCAGCAAAAATTGACTATAGGCCAATAGAATCATTGAAGGAAATTATGTTAAATCATAATACCAAATTTGGTTTTAGAGTAGGTAAAAACCCTTCAATAATATATTTAATTCATAAGGAAACTAATTACAGAGGGCAATTTAAAAATATTCCTGAAGTGAACAGAATCTTTGAATGTTTATCTTTAAAAAAAAATCTCTATTAATAAATTTAAAAGACATGCCTCGACTGGGGCAAGATAATCCTGAATATGCTCCTTCTTATGTATTCCAAGCATATAAATTAGATGCTGATCATTATTCAAGAACTCTACTATCCAAAGTATTACCTATTAAGAAGCTCTAACTCAACTCTAATAAAATTAATTGATCGAATTATGCTGGCTTAATTGTCTTCCTTTCCTACTTCTAATATTAATACCAAGCATATTAATAGCTTTCGATATAGCCCCTTACTAATCTTTATCTATAAATAATAATGTAATTCTTAATATCTATACTCTTAATAATATTAATTAGTAAATTTATTAATTAACGTTATTCTTAAAGATAGTAAAAGATAATCTGTTTTTGAATAACAATGTAATTAATGTGAATCAGTTTATCTAAATATACTTTAGAAAAATCAATTAAATGATTGCGTGCGTGAAAAAAAGAAAAAAATATTTTTCATAATAAATAGCACATCGAATTATGAATGCAGAACTAAGATTGTATTTATCTTAAATTTGCTTAATATTAATTCTTATAGTTCTAAAATTGAAGCTAAAGCTGTTATATTATATTGATAGTCTAAATTATTAGGAGACTAATTTAGTAAAAATAATATTAAAATTAATCTCGATAAGTTGGTATTTCTGATCATACTTTTCGTCGTGAAATTAAATTTTTAAATTAACTTTAAAAATTTCCTATTTATTTCTGGAAAATAATAATATTAAGAAACATTTTTTTTCGCTCATTTAGTAAAGTATCCCTACTTAAGTCATACTTTCTTTCAATAATCTTATTAGGATTTAATAGTTAAGGCTATCTCATTGATAGTTACTCTAAAATAGAAATCCCTAAGGATAAAAAAAATAAATACTCCATATTTTATAATTTTAAACCTAAAATATTATTTAATGTTTCATAAATTAAGACTTTAATACGTAAATTTAGTTAAAACTGTTAAGTTAGTGTTCTAATTTAAGTTTATATTTCTTATAGTCAAAGATGTTACCTATATTACATAAATATAAAAAAATTTTAATATTACTTATGGTAATTATCAACCTCCTCTATTGATCTCAGTATATTAATAATTATTTATCTTTTAGAATATATTAATCAGTAGCTGCTACTATAATGATAGGCTAAGCCAAGCTAGTATTAAAAACTATAACCTTACTGTATTAAACTAATTGAGGTATTACTAAAATTAGTCAGTTCTTAATAAGTAAGTTCTTAATTTAGTATAAATTTAAAAATAGGATCCTTTTTAAGATTTCTTTATGCCTTATATTTTATTAATAATTTATTTCTAATACTTAAATAATTTTTATCTTTTATACTACTATCTTTATATTTTTAGTTAGTTTTTGTTTTAAAATACTAGGATAGATTATTAAAAAAACACTGGCAATCTTCTCTTTAAACAATGAATCATATTCTTTTAGATTTATTAGCTTTTGCTTCTATTTTTTCGAGCATTTTAGTTATTACAAGTAAAAACCCTGTAATAGCAGTTATTTATTTAATATCTGTATTTATTAATGCAGCAGGTTACTTACTTATCTTAGGTGTAGGATTTATAGGTATTACTTATGTCCTACTTTATGTTGGAGCTATTACAATATTATTTCTTTTTGTAATAATGTCCATAAATATTAAATTAACAGATATTATGGAAGCAGGTTCTCAATATACTCAAAATATACCTTTGGCATTTTCAATTGGTATTTTATTTATTTATGAAATAGTAAGTATTTTACCTAAATCACTTTTAAGCATAGGTGCTGGATCAGGTGAAATTTCTTTTTTATCTTGGCCAGTTGAATTATTAAAAACATTAAATAGCAGAGCCTTATTAAATGAAAGCACTCAAGAGAATTTACTGCCTTTTTTAGATATATCTGAAACTTTATCAGCAGGAGGAATTGGAGGAAACTTATCTTCAATGACAGACATAGTATATAGTTCTATTAATCCTAACTCAATAGATGCCAAAATCTCTCCTTTCTTACAATTAGAATCACTAGGACAAGAATTGTATACTCACGGGGCTTCTTGGCTAATAATATGTAGTGTGATTCTATTATTATCCTTAGTAGCACCTACTTTTATTACTAGAAGTAATAATAATTCTTAAGAAAAAAATATTTTTCATTAATCCCTCTTACCTTATAAGTAATTTATTGAATAGTATAGATATTATCATCCTAATAATAAAAAAAATTATAAAGTAAAACTAGATCTAATTTTAATATTTATAATTTTCTTATATATTATAACCATTTACTTTTATAAAGATACTCCTTAAATATTAAAAATAGTATGAGAAGTATTAGTAGAAGTAGCAGTCCTATGATAACTATCTAAACATTAAAAAATTCTATTTAAATTTAAATAAGAAAAAATTATATAGGGGTATTATAAAAACTAGCTCTATTATAAAAGTATATAAAATCAAAAGGGAAACTTAATATTAGGATATACCACTGGCCTTAATTTGATAAAATCTTAATTTTATTACTTTATCCTATTGACTATTTGAATAAATTCCTAATAAGATCGACTTTGACATATACCTTTATTTCTTATAATATATCGATTAGAAATTTTAAACTATCCTTATAATAAGATCTAACAGGGGTTCTTGAGGATGAGGAAGTCGACCTATAAATTATAATAATAATATAAATAAGTCCTGGCTTAAATTTTAAATTTAGATAGGGTAGGAAATTTAAGAATTTTTTTACTTAATTTTTTTAAGTTACAGTACTAATCTATACTAATCTTATCTCAATAAGTTAATATTCGTCCAGCTTTGTTCATTTAGCTTAAAAAATATCCTAAAACCCATTTAAAATTTATTCTTTTAAAAGAAAGGAATTTGAATAAATTCCTTAATTAATTTTAAGTTACAAAATTCTAATTTAAATAATTTGAAATTAGAGTAAATTTGTTCTATTTATTAATTAGTGAATAACCAATTTTAATCTTAGAGATAAGTATCTAACTTATAGCTCTGCTTATCTACTATCGTAAACTTAATCCTAACTATTGTTTAATAATTGCTACCTGAAATTTTTCTTATACTCCTTAAAAAAAGATTTAGGTAAAAATCGAGGACTTATTTACTCACTAGTCTTGTTATTTTTAAGGATATGGCTTATGGTTATAATTAATCCTTTTTTCTAATTATTATTTATAGCCTTTAAGCAGTATAATATTAAAAAAGGTAAAATCTAATCTTGATAGTATAAGCAAGAATTAACCCTTAAATTTATTTAATAAGGGGGCCTTTGGCTAACCGTCACAGTTTTCTTACTCTTCACAGGTCGAGTTTGTCATTTGTAATCGTACTCCTATTGCTTACTTAGGAAATATGATTATATAACATATGATTAGTCCTCTAGGTATAATAATAAAGTAGAAGTCTTATGATAAGATACAAATAACTTATAGTTTTAATATAATTTAAAAAACTCTTTGTTAAGTACCTAATTATTTTAGAGTAAGTCTGGTATTTTTGACACGTAGAATAAATTTAATTTATGCGTTTATTAAAAAATAATGTAATCCTCAGATTACTTAATTCTTATATGGTGGATTCTCCACAACCTGCAAATATTTCATATCTTTGGAATTTCGGGTCATTACTAGCTACTTGCTTGATCTTACAAATTTTAACTGGAGTATTTTTAGCAATGAAAATAAGCGTTGCCTAGTATTATTAATAATTTTCCTTTATAAAAGGATCTCATTTAAACAAATAATTTAGAGTATGACTTTTTCTTCTTGTCATACTTTTGAATGAAAGGAGATAATAATACTTAGTAAAATTTTACTATATGCTAGAAAATTTCTTAAATAAATATACTTATATGTAGTTATTATTTAAGAATTCTTTAAGGTCTATGTCACTTCTATGCCTTTAGCTTATTTCTTAAATATTTTAATACTTTAATTAAGTAAAAATTATTTATATTTAGAAACAATTAGCAAGATATTATAAATTTATATATTTGCGAATATGAATATAAGCCTAATGTATAGTAATTAAGGAAGAACGTCTATGCTCTATATTAGTATTATAATTAATAAAAATATAATAATTTTCTTCAGAGATTACACGTAAAATAAAAAAATGTTTTATATAATATTATTACAAGACTAAAAATAAAGTTATAGATTTTTTTTATAAGAAATAATCCGAGATTATTAAATAATTATTATAATTAATTTTAGTTTAGTTTATACTGCTTCATGCTATTTTAATAATTATCAGTTCTATTTTTGCTAATCTTTCTATTTAATAATAATGTTGTGATTAATTTAAAATAAATTATTAAGAGTAAGGGTTAATTAAAGTTAAGAAGGTTTAGATTAATAATAAATTGGGACTTTATCGTTAGTATACCCCCTATTTCTACTATTACCTGTTATCTAGTCGGACTTTAATGGAAGAACGCTATTGCATATTTCAAAGTGTTGGTGATTTATTAAGAAATTTAAAACTATATTGAATAAATATTATTAAATCCTTTTTATTTTAGTATTAGAAGGGTTGGTATTTATTTTATATATCTCTTTTAGATTAAAATTATTTAATAATCTAGTGGCTTCTTTTTTTCCTTCCGCTAATAACAATAATATTTTATATTTATTTTTTAATAGAAGGATTATTAGTTTTTACCTCAGAACTATTTAATTTATTTATTATAATAACTGAATATATTTTTAATCATAAATTTTATTTATTGGTGTATGATTTACTTTCTTATCCTTCTCTTTCAATTTTTGATTCAAATAATTATTTATTAGGGATCAACCCTTGGCTAATTACTGGATTTACAGATGCTGAGGGCTGTTTTACTTGTTCTATTGTTAAAAACAGGACATCTCGATTTGGTTATTCTTTAAATTTAGCTTTTCAGGTAGAATCGCATACTAGAGATTTAAAACTATTACAAAGTATTCAAAATTATTTTAAGGTCGGGTCTATTGTAAAAGTAAGTAATAGAGAAATTTATCAATTTAGAGTCAGAGATAAAAAAGGGTTAAGTCTAATTATATCCCATTTTTATAAGTATCCTTTATTAACCTCTAAGAGGATAGATTTTTTATTATTTACTTTACTGTTTGACTTAATAGTTAAAAGATTACCAGAAACTATTGATGGTTTTCTTTACTGTTTAGCTATAATTAATAATATAAATAATCCTATAAAACCAGAAAAACTTAAATCTTTAATCAATAATCTAGAATTATTAGATTTTAAAGATCCTAGTAAAATTATTTCAAGCTCCAATTTATCTTTACCTTTATTAATACTACCTCCTGTTAAAACGTACGATGAAAATATTATTATTTCTAGTCCTTGGTGGATAGTAGGTTTTATTTGCGGAGAGGGGGCTTTTACCTATTATACTAAAACAAATAAGAATAATAGAATCAAAGATTTAGCTTCTGGAACATTTGAAACAAAAGAAAAAATAACTCATACCTTAGTCTTAGAAATATCTCAAAAGACTAAAGATCTTTATGTTTTAAAAGCTATATCTAATTACTTAGGAGCAGGAAAAATTTATTCAGAAAATAGGGGAATTTCAAAAGTAAAATTTGGAAATATTAAAACTATCCAACATATTATAATGCCTTTTTTTTACTTTTATCCTTTATTGGGCTTTAAATTTCAACAGTATAAGATCTGGGAAGCAGCTGTAGTATTAAAAATAATAGATTCATTACCTTCTAATAATTTTTTGACTAATAGTGATAATAATGTTTCACTATTTAAGAGTGATAACACTAGTGCTACTCCTACTCACAAAGATATAAATAGAGATACTAAGAGTAAGGCGGAGGTTAAGACTGCTAATAAGATTAGCACTACATCTAAAATAGTTTTAATTCTTAAAAAATTAACAGATCTTCGAAATAAAAAACATTAATTATTAATTAATATTCCAAGTAAAATTTTAATCTTTCCTTCTTAATTCCCTTTCTTCACAGCAGATTTTAGAGTCTGCTACATTAATTTAGTCTTAGCGTTCTTCCATAAATGATTAAATTAAGAAATAGAAATTTATTCTCTCGCGCGCTAGAGGGTATAGAAAATATTTAAAGTTCTTTAATTTTAATTTTTTTTATAATTATTTAATAATTCTTCGGCACTATCAACCAAATGTAGACTTAGCATTTTCATCAGTAGAGCATATCATGAGAGATGTTAACGCAGGATGGGCTTTAAGATATACACATGCGAATGTTGCCTCATTCTTCTTCATCTTTGTATACCTTCACATTGCAAGAGGTCTATACTATAGTTCTTATAGAGAACCTAGAAGTTTAGTATGGAATATAGGAGTAATAATTCTTATCTTAATGATGGCTAGAATGCTTTGGCCAAATTGCTTTTTAATTGATAATTTAAATTTAATCTTTTCATATTTTAATAGTGGCACATTAGAAGAACAATTTTGTATAGACCTTGCTGAATTTTCTCCTTTATCATACTTGTTAATTTCTAGTAGCTCTGTACCTTTACTACCTTTTAGTAAAGCTAGAACTAAAGCAAAACTCAGAATAGGTCCTCATAATTTAGATATTCTAAGCATAATTATTTGTGGTATGTTAGGAGACTGGTGGTCTCATAAAATCCCTAGTAGGGATGGAATGATTGTAAGATTTCAGATTGAACAAGCTGTATCTAACACAGCTTATATTCATCAATTGGCTCTTTATTTATATGAAAAAGGGTATTGCGCAAGTTTTTTACCAAAATTAATTAAAAAACACGAAAGTTTTTTAGATAAGCGTGCTGATACTACTGTAGATAGATTTAATTTTAGATTGACTCTTTTTACTTACTCCAATTTAGTTTGGATACATGAAGGATTTTATGTTAATGACATGTCTACAGGAAAAACATTTAAAAAAGTGCCTAAATGGATAAGTGAATACATAACACCTTTAGGCTTGGCTCATCTTGTAATGCAAAATTACCTTTTAACCACTGAAGGTTTAATATTACGCGTACGATTAGATAATATCGAGGATCTTAATATAATCATAAAAGCATTAAAAAGTAAATATGACTTAGATAGTTTAATTTGTTCTTATGAAGATACTAAAGTCATACTTATTAAAAAAGATTCTTTTTCTGTGTTACATGCTATTATTAAACCTTACTTGCCCCATGACTACTTTAATAATTTAGTTAGTTATTCTTTAAATTCAGATCAAAGACCTTTAACAGAAAAACATAAAGATAATATATTCCCTTTATTAGTATATAAAGATGCCGATGTACAAAAGGAAAATATTATTAAAGAAAACAAAAATAAGTCTGGAGTTTATAGATGGCTGAATAAAATAAACGGTAAATCTTATGTTGGTTCTAGTATAATTCTGCATAAAAGATTTTATAAGTATTATAGTTATAATCATATTGCATTAGCCAAACTAAACATGTTAATCAATAAAGCTCTTTTAAGTGATGGTTATTCAAACTTCCAATTGGAAATTCTAGAATATTGCGATCCTTCTTTAATTATTGAAAGGGAACAATTTTATATAGATCTTTTTAATCCTGAATATAATATAAAGCCAAAGGCTTATTCAAGCTTAGGATTTAAACACTCACAAAGTACAATAGCTAAAATGAGAATTAAAACTCCCGAACATTTAGCCAAATTAAGAAAAAATATCGCTAGAGTGAATAGCACTCCTTTCTCATCAGAAGCTAGAGCCAGAATTAGTGATGGAATGGCTAAGTTTAATGTTTTGACTAAGAGTAAGAAACTTATTTTTACTAATATAGAGACTAATGATACCTTACATTTTTCTTCTTTTCGTGATGCAGCCTTAAAGATGAAAATGTCCCGTAATACTATTTCAAAATATATAAAAAATCAAAAGCCGTTTGGTATTTATAAAATATCTTTGGTAAATTAATGCTAGATGGTTCACGCAAAAAAGGCCAGGGGGTAAGTATAGCAACTAATAGTTTTAGTTATGAAGATTGTATTTTCTTATCTGAGATACTTACTGAGAAGTTTGGTCTCCGCACTAGTCTAGTAAAAACAGGTAAGCCTAATCAATGGGATATCAGTATATGGAAAGAATCTATGATTAAACTTCGAAGTATAATTTCACCACATTTTGTGCCTGAAATGATGTATAAGATTAAGGAATAAATTATTAATTCAAAGTCCTATCATTTATAGTTTAAGCAATCAGTATTGAAAATTAAACTTTAAATACTTATATAATTACTTAAATAAGTATTTATGATAGTATCCCTTTTTTACTAAATATTTAAGAGAATTTTCAAAGGCTAATTATTTAATGTATTATTGGTGAAAAGAGATTCTTCTACTCTTTTTATGCTATAATTTTTATAAATCGTATTATAAAACCAGGAAAACTCGTTTTTTCTAAGTTAAATGAATAAATGTCTATCTATGTTTATTTAAAAGTACCAGATTCTAATCCTTTTTATGTTAAATAAGAAGAAGTCTAGGAGAAAAAATTAAAAAAAGGGATAAAATTAAATTTTTTTATAATTTAATTTGGCGATGTCAGTGAAAACGGTTAAAATATAATATATTGAGACCGTCGATTTAATACAAAATCGCTACAGACTGGTCCACTGATGGGTGTCTGAAATGATGCTTAATGTACAGTCGAAATCTATATATTTATACTAAATTAAAAATGTTATAAGTCTAGGAGATAGGGCCTTTAATAAAGATTTCATGTAATTATGCTTTAGATTTCATTATAAGACCTAATCCTATAAAAAAATTAAGACAGATGAGCTATTTAACAATTTAAGATACTTTAATTTTAATTAGCACTGAGTCTTTCTAATAGTCCAAACTCAAATTACTGTATTGTAATTACTTACAGGTTGCTAATAAGCATAAAATGATTATAAGTATAAATATTAGAGTTTGATTGGATTCTTAGGTTAAAATTATAGCCTTATATATATTAAACTAATTTGAGGAGCTTGGTTCTAATAAATATCTTTCAAATATTTTTAAGTACTCCTAAAAATTTTTATTTATAACTCTTTTCTCTTTTTTTAATATATAGTCAAAAGACTAATCTTTTTGGCGACACTGGTGATAACGGTCAATCTTTTTTTTCAATTACAAGACCGTCGATTATATAAATAATCGCTACAGACTGGGTCACTAGTGGGTACTTGAAAAGGTGCTTAATGTACAGTCGTATTCTGCTATTTTTTTTGAGCTTTAAAGTGAAGCGAAGTTTATAATTTAAAATTATTATAAAGCAATATAGTATTATAATTATAATTATTTATTAAAAAGGGAGCAGAATAGTACGTTCTTCCTTACGGACAGATGAGTCTGTGGGGTATATTAGAAATAATTTTAAAAAATTCAAATTTAAAAATAGAAATAAGTTATCTTATTCTTATTAGCTTAAGCCTTATTTTTATAAAGATTCAATTCTCAGAAAACCTAATGATTCAAACTAATTTATTAAAGTATCCTAAAAAGTATAATTGGACTGCTTTTAATAGAGGTATAAGTAACGAAAGTGTCGAATCATTACCTTTAAAGGCGGATTTTAAATTTATGTCCATGTTTATAGGATTAATAGATGGTGATGGTTATTTAGAAATAGGTCCTCAAAAACAATATAATAAATTAACTAAATTAGAAATGAGAAGCACCATTAGATCTCGGTTAGTACTAAGATTGGAGGAACGAGACTTAAATCTTTTAAAATATTTACAATCTGTGTTAAATACTGGTTCACTTGATTATCTTAAAGATAAAAATCAGTATAGACTTATATTTTCAAAATCTGATCTAAAAAATGTAATAATTCCCCTAATTTCTAAGTATGAGTTATATTTTTTAGTTTCTAATCGTAGGTCTCAATTTAAATTATTAAATTATATTTTAGATAATAATATAAAACATTGGGATCAATTAGAATTAGATAAAGAAAGATCTCAATTTAAAATAGGAGGGTATGCTGAAAGTGATGAGAATGGCTATTTAAAAATATCTAACTTAGTACAATTCCCTGATTGGTTAATAGGTTTTACTATAGCTGAAGGTTCTTTTGGAATTAAGTCAAATGGCTCTGCTTTTTATAGTATACGTCAGACTGGAATACTTAATATGCCTTTAATACAAGCAATTCAGTTAAGATTACTTGGCTCATTAAAAACTGATATTAAACCTGATAATCAGGATAGCTATAAAATAACTATGAGCTCCCGATAAGATATTCAAAAAATTGTTAACTTTTTTTCTTATTCGAATCATCATCCTTTATTAGGATATAAGTCTTTTCAATATAAAGAATTTATTATTAAACTAAAAAATTCTAAACGTTATTCTAATTTAAATCTTCCTCTCATGGACTCTACAAGTTTAAAATAGATCTTCTCTAAAAATCTCCTTTAATGAGTATAATGATAATTTACCTTCTAATAAAAAAAATAATATTAAGCTTAGTTCAATATTCAATTTTTATGGTTTAATTAGTATTATAGGTAGAGGTTAATTATATCTGATAAATATTGAATTAAAAAAATTATTATGCCCTAAATGGTTATAAAATATTTAATAATACAGTGTAATTACTATTTTAAGTTTAACTTACTTAATAAATATTAAGTAATAAGAAGTAGTTGGAGTTGGTCTATGATTCTAATAAGACTACTTCAATTATTTATATTAATACTAAAATATTAAGTTAATTATACTAATACTTAATGGAAGGTGGTACCATCCTTATAAATTATTATATATTTGGTTTAATCATAGTCTTTTTATAAATTAGCTGATTTATTTTTCATATTATAAGTATGTCTAATATTCTTCCAATTTGGAAAATCTTTATTAGATCTATTTATAACTAGAATTATAATTAACTGATTAAATTTTTCTAATTTATTCTTGGGCAACATCTAGTATAACGGTTAAAAGTTGACAGATCTAAGACCGTCGATTTAAATAATCGCTACAGATTGGTTACTAGATGGGTACTTTTAAAGTGCTTAATGTACAGTCGGAGTTTATATATTTTTATTTAAAAATAGTGCATATATCGCCCTTCAATGATAGGACTTCTTATTAATAGGGATAGGTCTGCTAATGCTAATCTTTTTTTTTATAAAGTCTTCAAATTTTTATTTTAATTACTAAATAATTAATTTTGTTTACGACGTAAGATATAGACTATTCTTATTATTCCTTTTCCTTTTCCTTTTCCTTTTCCTTTTCCTAAAATTTGACCATGGACGCCCGGGGCGAGGTATCTGATTTTAATTTTACGATTAGGAAATCTAATGTAAAAAAATAAATAAATAAAAATATTTAAAACTTGGCCACAGTTATCACAAACTTACTAAGTGCTATTCCAGTTTTTGGTAAAGACTTAGTAGAACTTATCTGGAAAATAGAATTAAATTTTAATCTAATAATTTATATAATTAGTATATCTTTTGTGAGCAAATTAGCCAATTCATGGTTATCTCATGGGAGCGGACCTAGTAGAATTATTGAAAATCTAGGACTAAAAACAAATAGATTGGCGAAAGCCATTTTAAATAATTGCAATATAAATTTAAAATATTTTAGTATACTTAAGTTGAAAATACCTAACTTTAGCTCTAATGCGCATAGGAGTAAATTAAGCAGTAGTAGTCTCAACAGTCGCATGAGCACTAGAAAACTTGAAAATAATTGGCCTAGTATAGGAAAAATTAATTGGAGTAAAGTAAGAAATGAAGTTCCTTTAACTAACGACGATATTGAATATTTAAAATCTATACCTTATGATTGGCTAGCAAGACTAGTAGGAATAATCGACGGTGATGGTTATATTTCAATAATAAAGTCAGATAGTAGAGGTTACGTTAGCATATCTTTAAAAATAGGATTAATCTATAAAGATCTTCCAATGCTTGAATCTTTCATAGAAACATTAAAATTTGGAAGAATTGCTGGACCCTATAAAAATATAAAAGGTCAGGATACATTTTATCTTATTTTTAATAAAACTGAGCTACAACAAGCTCTATTTCCTCTATTAATATATAACAATATTTATTTTTTAACTAATGAAAGAAGAATCCAATATGAAAAGGCCTTGTATTACATGGAATCAGGAGAAGTTAAATTTAAAGATATAGATATATTTAATACTGATTATGATTCTATAGCATCAGAGCCTTTAAACAACTCAGTAGAGTCATTAAGCAAAGTTCATATTCCCATGTTTAAGATTCCTAAGTTACCTAATACAGCTCAAGATTTTATAGATTTGCCTTTTTTTAGTGCGTGGTTAGTAGGTTTTACTATAGCTGAAGGTTCTTTCTTTGTTAAAAGTAACTTAGACGCTTGCTTCGAAATACGACAACGAGCACATCCTGAATTATTTTTAGCTTTTAATTTATTATTTAAAAGTTCTAGAAAGATAGGTATTGAACAAGGCAAATATGCTAAATTTTCAGTATCTTCAAAAGCCAATATTCAAGAAGTTATAAATTTCTTTTCATTTTCTTCTAATCCTCCTTTGACAGGTACTAAACTTCAACAGTACTTAAATTGGCTAGAAGATCTTAAAGCCAGCAAACGTTATAAAAATCTTAAATTTCCCTAAGTAATGTTTGTTAACAGCTTTCTTCTTTTTACTTTATTTAAAATATACTCAAATTTATAGAAATATTTATAAAGCTAGTTTTAAAGCTTACTATATAAATTATTTAGATTAATTAATATAATACTCCCTGGATAAGTAAAATTTATCTATATGCTGGAAATGATTGAAAATAAAATTGTACTTAATTAAGCTATTTAATCTTAGTTCTTAAATAATATAGACTTCTTATCCTTTTAGACTATGACTTATAGTCTTTGTTTTTATAATAAGTAAGGCTTTACTTTGTTTATTAATAAAAAGATGTTAAGACCTGGTATTATGTGCTTATGATAGACCCTTAAGTTCTAGTACTCTAAGTAACGCTTTTTAAATAAGGGAATAAAGATTAAAAGCAAAGTAAAAATCAATTTATTTGATCTAATCAGCAGAAAATTTTTGCTCTAAAGGCATAGTATCTTTTCTCAACGAATATATGATAAACTTATTATATAAGAAGATGTATTCTAATTATTTCATTTGTTAAAAAGCTTATTAGTCTTATTGAGAAAATTTTATAACTCCGATTTTAGAAATAATAGACTAAACTTTTTAGAGCCTGATATGAGAAGAAGGTTCTTATTTTTTCATAGGTTCTAATATTAATAATTAATTATAGTTAACAAATGAGATAATTAAAGGGGGAGGTTTCTCAGTATCTAATGCCACATTAAATAGATTCTTCTCACTTCACTTCTTACTACCTTTTGTCTTAGCGGCTTTAGCAGCAGGACATTTATTAGCTCAAGTAAAAAATTAGGAAAAACTTTACAAAGAATCCTCCTAAGAAGGGCCTTTTATTTATTATAAATAATCGAATTACACTATATGCTATAACTGATGTATTTTTAAATAGCAAGGTACATATGTATCTTCAGAGATTTTACGTGTAACTTATTTTTTTATGGATAAGATGACAAAATCCACTGTTTAAATATGATTTATGAATTATTACATTAAAATAGTTAGGTTAGATTATAACTTTTATTTGTATGTCTTTATAATAAATCTTAATATATTAACAAGTTAAACTTTAAGACTTTATAAGTAAAGCGAAGAATTATAGATCCTGAATATACCTCTTCCTCTCCTTTAAATTTTATTTATAACTAGACTTATTTATTAGTTTTAAGTTTTTTAAATCTTTTAAATTATATTTAAACAAGTGCAAGGTGTTTTATTTTTGGTTTTGGTTTGCTTTATAATTAGTAAGTTTATAGATTTTGAATATAACTGCATCTTATCCTACGCAAATAAAAAAAAATACCTGAATGCAAAAGGGGATACAGATAGACTAATACTTCTAAATAAAAATTTAGAAAAGTCTAATACAGAGATCACGGTACCAACTGAAACAAAAATAAATTTAGGATTAGAAGAAGATACCAATTTTTCTAGTCTTAAAGATTTAAAATCTAAAGTTAGACTTTCTAATTCAGAAAAAAATTCTTATCAATTATCAGAATTTTTAAAACAAGTTTTAGTAGGTAAATTAATAGGTGATGCTCATATGCGGAAATATAATACTTCCGAAAATAGTAAATCTAATGCTAGAATTATTTTTTTACAAAGCTTAGAACAATCTGAATTAATTTATAACTTGTATGAGCTTTTTAAAGATTTTACAGTAAGCCCTCCTAAAGTTAATTCTTCTTTGATTTAAGAAACTGGTAATATGATACACAATCTCTCATTTGGGACTAGAACTTTACCTTGTTTTAATGAATATTATCCTTTATTTTATAAAGATAGGGTAAAAATAGTACCTACTAAAATTAAATATATTATTACTGGATTAAGTTTAGCTTATTGGATAAAGGGTGATGGATCTTGGAAAGGGTATGGTTTAATGTTGCATACTAATAATTTTTCTAAGGATGAAGTTGCACTATTAATTAGTTCGATAAATAGTAAATTTAGTTTTAGTTCTTCAATAAATATTGCTAACAAAAGTAAATCTCAATATACTATCTATATTCCTAGTAAAGATATAGAAAATCTTAGATCTTTAGTTATTCCTTATATCTTACCTTCTTTTAGACATAAATTAGGTCTAAAAAATACTACCCTTTCCTCAGATTTAAATGACAAATAATCTTAATTTAAAATCATATTTAAACATTAGCTTCATGAGCACGGTTCAAGTAATCCTAATGGTGCTACAGGTAATGTGGATAGAATACCAATGCATCCTTATTTCACGTTTAAGGATCTTGTCACTATCTTCTTATTTTTATTAGCATTGTCTACAATAGTTTGCTTCTATCCTAACTTGTTAGGACACTCGGATAATTATATCCCAGCTAATCCAATGCAAACTCCAGCTTCGATAGTTCCTGAATGGTATCTTCTACCTTTCTACGCTATACTTAGATCAATCCCTAACAAGCTGATACTTCTAGCGGTTTGTATAAATTCAACTATATGTCTTGAAAATCTTAGAATTCAAGAACTGTATTATCAGTAAAAATCTTAGAATTTGGTTAAGACAACAAGCAAGTTTTTTCATTATTAGTATCTTTGGTTTAAAATCTATTAAGATTCTTAGTATTTCATAAAGTGAAAGGAGTCTAGCACTCCAAAATACTTTGTCTTAATTATAAATAAGCCTTAGTACTTATTAATTATTATTAAGACAAACTTCATCGACTATACGTAGAAATATTAAAAAAAGTTAATATAAGATATAGTCAATAAAGGCTAGGAAATTATATTGAGATAGTATTTCTTTATTTAATCTATATTCAAATTTCAAATTATACCAAATTTAATTCTAGGCTTATTCCAGATAATATTCCTTTGTCTATTACTTCTGCACGTGAACAGTTAAAACAATGTAAAGATCAATTTAAATTACCTCCTAATTTCAATTTAGAGGAGTTTAGACAAGTAGCGAATGGATTTTTTCAGGCGGAAGGGCATGTTTCTTGTCGAATTAAAGGTAAGTATTTTACACCTGTAGTAGCTATTAATCAGAATTTTTCATTGGAGAGTTTAGAATTTTTCTTAAGTCTTTGGTATGTCCTAGGACGAACTAGTACATTAAGTTTAATTAAAAATAAACAAGGAAAATTAGTGATACGTTTATCCTCTGAAAGTTGGTATACAATACTTAATACCTATTCTAAGTTTTTTAATAGAATTTATGGTGAAAAATATATTGCTTTTCAAAAATTATCAGATATACGACGTTTAACTTCTAATTTTTCAGGTTTAGATTCTTCTACCTTAGCTCTAGCTACTTATATTCTTTATGATCTTTCAGCAGATGGACTGGACAGAAAATATTCTTTATCGGAACAATTAAAATTATTTGGTATTCCTAACGAAAATGTAGAACTTCCTACTTACACCGATAATAATGCAAGCCTCTCTATACTTTTTATTATAGGGTTTATTTTAGGTGATGGTACTTTACATTTAAGATTAAGAAATTCGGATAAAGGTTCAATTTGGATAATACCTACTTTATTTTTACCTCAGCTTAAAAGTAAATATAACGCTCATTTTTTTTCTATACTGGAAGATTTTTTTGAATCTCTCGATATTAAAACTTATACTATAAATAAAATAAAAGATACTGAGGCTATGGATATTTTAATAGAACTTTCATCTAAGGAAAATATTAAAAGTATGACAGTTCTTACAATAGAAAGTATTCATTCCATATTTGATAAATTAATACCTGTATTTAGCCCTTATTCTCATTATTTCTATTGGAAATATCCCCAATATGAGTTAATGTCTAGACTGGCACGATTTATTAATGCTAAAGCACATTACACTTTATACGGGTTTTCTACTATTTTAGATATTATTTATAGTTACCCTAATTCACGACTTAAGTCTAAAGAATATTGGCTTGAGATAATTCAATCTTGGTTTCAAACTCAAGCAAATAAAAATAAATCCGGTGAAAATAATATTCAAGCGGTGTATGGACGAGGATCGTTAAAAGGGCAAATAGTAGGTTGGAAATGTGTATTTCCTATTGAATCAAAAATAAAATCTAAACAGTTTGGTTTTACAAATAATATTGAGTCTTCTATGAGAGAAGCACTAACTCAAGCAATTACTTATCGAGATACTTCTATAAAATCTTGGATAGATTCACTTAAATAGCTAAAATATTTATTTATTTATGGTTAGGAGTTGTAGCTATGTTTGGTTCACTATTAATTTTATTAGTTTTACCTTTTACAGATCTTTCTAGAATTAGAGGGAGTCAATTTAGACCTTTTATGAAGGCTGCTCTTTGGTTTTTCTTTGTAGACTTCTTTATCTTAACGTGGATTGGTAGTCAACACCCTGAAACACCTTTCATAGAAATTGGTCAAGTTTCTACAGCATTTTATTTTGCATGGTTCTTGTTCATAGTACCCACAATTGGACTAATAGAAAATAGTTTAATTGACTTGAGTTCTGAACAAGAAAACTAAGTTTAACAATGACAATGATAATGTGACCATATCCTAAAGATAAAAAGAAATATGATCTTTTTAATTAACTATTAGTAGCAAATATTAATGATTGGGATAATAGTAATGATGCTTATAGACGCTCTCTATTTTAGTATGAGGATGATTTTTCACAAGATAATTCCTCTTTACAACAAAATTAAGGATAAGCGATTATAGGTGGTAAGGTTTCAATAGTATATAGTAAAGATTGGTAAGTTTATATGTCAACTCTCTAGAATGATGGTAAAGCAGTTTTAAATGAAGGGGCTCACGGGTTTTAGTTTATGCACAAGCCTGATATGTGTAAAATTTTTTTCGTTGTATATTCGTGTTCTACTTCATATAAATATATTATGCCATATGAAATAATGTTTCCATTAACTGAGATATTATCTCAAGCCCCTCCGCTCTATCAGCATTTTTTGGATCTTTATAATGTAGATAATCAATTATGGGAATCTATGGTTAAAGCTTATAGATGGAAAAGAGCTATGGTTAGATGCAAAGGAGTTTCCTTATATTCACATATGATGTGGGATGCTAAAGATCTTTATTAGGTTGCAAATATTTATAGGAAATTTGCGATGTTTCGTGAATTAGATATAAAATCTATAGAAGAGGTTGCACACACCCAAATTATACATGTATATACGCTACTTCTATTTTATTTGAATGGATTAAATGGTATAGGGCTATAGGTTAATTTTAAACAGTAAGAATTCTACATATTTAAAACTAGTTACTCTTTAAATATATTGATAAACCTTCTCTTATTTTATTATTAGAATTTACAACTTTTAATTAGATCTCTTTAGGTTATGTATTTCTAGTAAAATTTAACTGTTACAACGTTTCACTTTACTACATATTTTAAAGATGGTGTTTAAATGAGCATTGTCATATATTAATGTGGATAGTGCTTGTGAGTATAACTACTCCTGAAATGAATACATTAATATTTATATAATTTATTCCTCTAAGAAGAAGAAGAAGAATAAATTAATTAAATTATAGTTCTTTATATATTTTTTTAATTAACCCCTTCCTTAAAATAAATTTGAAAATTATACATGTCATTCTTCTTATAGGTAAATTAATTTGTAATAGGGATACTTATCCTTTTCCCTATCCTTCTCCACCATCCTAAACTTATCCTTCTAAAGTCATAGGACTGCTACAAGTCATAGAAATTATCTACTACTCTTAATTAACAGGTCTACTATTTATCCTAAGACTTCTACTCATAACTACTTTTCATATAATTATTCTTAGAGGTCCATATAGCTAAAATCTTTATTCTAATAATAATAGTTTTATCAGACTACTAATACTTATACTATCTATTACTTTTAGTAATTAACTTATATTACTTATTGCTTCTTACTACTTATTATTCTATGACTTTATATAAAATTTTAAATCTTAAATACCTTAGGTCTAAGATTCTTATTCTTATTATTAAGATAGAATTATTATATTTTAGTATAAAACAAATTTTCAAATATTAAAATATTATAGGTATGTTATTCTAATTTACTACTTAAAATTAATCAAAATATTATGGCTTTATACTCCTATAATTAAGATAAGAAATTATTTAGATTCATCTAGGAAATATTAAGTTAGATGTCTTCTTTAATGGCCATTTTATTTAATTTAATATTTTTCTTTTGTTCTTACAAATAATAATATGTTTGGAATAAAAAAAAAACTTAATATATAATAATAATTTAAAGCCTAATCTTATTGATAAATTTATAAAATTTCTATTCTATATTTATTATTAAAAGACTAGTCTTATCTAAATTTTAATTATGCATAAGAAATAAGTAGGATATTTAAGTATAAATACTAGCCTTAGTCTATTTAGATTTAGGATTAGAATTAAGATTAGTTGAGTTAGAATTAAAATAGGGATTAGTTTTATTATCCGAAAAAAGTTTTAAGTCAAAATTCTTAATATAAAATAAATAGTTAATTAAAAATTTAATTAATTGGAATTGATCTTAGAAAACTAAAAGATAAAATCTTGATCCTAATTTTTTTAATTTAATTTATAATCCTTATAGATACTACTACTTAAAAATAAGAAGAAGGAGTAGTTCTATGATAAGAAGGAGTAGTGTTAGTAGAAGAATTTAATTAAAATATTAAAATAAATATTAGATAGTAGTATTAAATAACAGAAGGTAATGTAAATATTATTTATTTTTATTAAATTATAATTATCAGGAGGCTTTAAAAAATATTATAGGGTTAATATTATCACTATAAAAATATAAGCTTTCACTGTAGTATTAGATAAGCAACTATAAATAAAATTAGGCTCCTCTCGCCAAATGTCCTATCAGGCAAATAATTTAAATTAGTAATATATGTACATTATTTATATTATTAAATTAATGTAATAAACCTTTATTTATTTAGGTAAAAGAGATTAGGAAATATTGTAAAACCGTATAAAATAGGGCAAATAATAAAACATCAATAATGAAATTAAGTAAAATTAAGTTAAATTTTTATTAAAAAAAAATGAAATGAAATTATTCAATATTAGATTACTCTAATAATAGTAATAATAATATAATTTAAGAATAAAGAAGATGTTATTATATTATTTAGTCTAAAATTTTAAAGAATTTAATTTTGGTTCTGATTGTACGCTTTCCAGTAGTTTAAGGCATGCAAATTCTTGTTAAGATAACTTAACAAAGTGTAGGGGTGAGTAATAGTAAATCAGATACACTGTAGACTCCAAAAATGGGAGATAGATTCATAAAGGAAAGTTTTCCGCTATAGTATTCGATTTAATTCGATTAGGTAGTTGGTGGGGTAATTGCCTATCCAAGCCGACGATCGATAGCTATGTTTGAAAGATCATATGGCCACATTGGGAATGAGATATCCCAAGTAGAGTAACTCTACCAGCAGTCGAGAATATTAGTCAATGCTCGCAAGAGTGAACTAGCTAACTGGAATCATAGGTGTGTCATCTATGATAACGTAAAGGAAAATCCATGATATTACTTTACTAATTTTAAGTGTTGTCAAAAGCTGTGAGATGTATTGGGACTACATCGTTATTGGCTGTTAAACTATCAAACTCCGGGGACGCCCTAAAGCTTATGATACCAAGCTATAATCGAAAGGTTATAAGTGGCCAGATTAATTACCTGGGTATGGTAACAAGTCATAAGATGAGCGAAAACGAAATGGGCTATCGCGGATCTAAGTCATCTTTAATTTATTATAACAGCCAACCAATAAGAATAAATAAAGGTGTAAAAGAGCAACGAGTAGACGGTAGTTGGTGTTTTCTTTCAAGAAAATACTTAAGGTGTACTCTAACGGGCTTCGAAAGAAGCTATCCTGTCAAAATCCCTTCTAACCAATTTTTTAAAAGATTTTATTCTAATTCTACAAGACCATTGAATCCAAATTTTGTAACTGGATTTACTGATGCAGAAGGAAGTTTTACTATTTCAATTTATTCTGATAATAAAGCCAGCACTAAAATTAGAGTTATGGCTAGATTTAAGATTGGATTAAATGTTAAAGATCTTTCTTTATTAATCAAAATTCAAGAATTTTTTGGAGGCATAGGAACATTAACTCATGATAAAGAAAGCAATGCTTTTATTTATTCTGTAAGTAGTTTGACAGATTTGCTAAATGTTATAATTCCTCACTTTATGAATTATCCACTGTTGACACAAAAAGCAGCTGATTTTAATTTATTTGTGCAAATTGTTCAATTAATGAACACAAATGCTCATCTTAATCATGCTGGTTTACAACAGATAGTGAATATTAAAGCTTCTATGAATAAAGGTAGTTCTGATTTTGTTAAATCTAATTTTCCTCTAATTAATCCAGTAAAAAGAGAAACCATTGAAACTACAAATATTTCAGATCCACATTGGATATCAGGATTTGTTAGTGGAGAAGGTAATTTTGATGCAGGAATTAGAAAAGCAACTAATACTAGAAAAGAAAGAATTTATTTAAGATTTAGATTATCACAACATGAGAGAGATCTCAAATTAATGGAACTAATTATTAAATATTTAGGAGCAGGAAGAATTGAATATGATAACAGAAAAGCTCTTGTAACTATAGTAGTAGGAAACTTTTCAGATATAAATAACAAAATAATACCTTTCTTTAATGAGTATCCTGTTTTAGGTGTAAAGTACTTAGATTATTTAGATTTAGCAAAAATTGCTAATATGATGGTCTTAGGTAAACATAAAACACAAGAAGGATTTGAAGAAATAAAAGTAATAGAAGCTGGAATGAATAAAGGTAGAAAATAGATAAAATTAAAAATTGTATGATAAATTTGATGATCCGTGGGTGCCAGAAGACTCGGTAAGGCCAGAGACGCGAGCGTAAGTCATCTTGAAAAGGCGTAAAGGGTATGTAGGCATCTTTGAAAAATTTATTCACGACCACGAATAAATTTTAAGTAATCAAAGATAGAATCATATAGAGGTCACAGACCAGATAATTCTTTGAGTAGGGTTGATATCTTTAGATACATCGAGGAATACTAATTAGCGAATGCTCTTTTCCAACTTATGATTGACGCTGAGATACGAAGGGGAGGGTCGACAATAGGATTAGAGACCCTGGCATTCCTCTCTGTAAACGATGAATGGTAGTCGCTAGTTTAGATATTAGTGGCGATGCTAACGCGTTAACCATTCCGCCTTGTGAGTACGGCCGCAAGGTTGAAAACAAAAAAATTAGTCGCTTTCGGAGCAAACGGAGTGAAGCATGTTATTTAATACGATAATCCGCGTAAAACCTTACCAGTTCTTGTATATTTTTTCTAGTGATAGTGATGATATCGTAGATAATTTATTATTCTACGATTATCTAAGAATGTAATGAAAAAAATAATCTTAAGGATTAATTACAGGTGTTGCATGGCTGTCTTTAGTCCGTATCGTGAGAAATCAGGTTAACTCCACAAACGGACAAAATCCCTAGTTTTAATTTATACTTAAAATTTAAATATTGATATAATAAAATGGGGCTAAGACAAGCCGTTATGGCTCTCATGAACTGGGCTATCAACGTGCCACAACAACTTTAACAAAGTGATGCGAAACTGTCCTCGTGCTAAATTCTGAATTAAGTTAAATTATAGGGTTTGCTAATAAAATTCTCTTAATAAAAGGTTTTAGTTTAGGAATAAGGAAGAGCTAATCATGAAAAAAAGTTAAGATATGAAAATCAACTAAACGAATTGTCGCCTGAAACTTGGCGACATGAAGAAGGAATTTCGAGTAATCGTTGATCATTAGGCGCAACGGTGAAGATTAAATCCGGGATGAACTAACTGTCTGTCGCTGGGAAGGAATTCAGGTAGGAGGAAAAGGGAGTTGGTTATAATTATTATAGTAGACAGTTTATAAAATTGAATTTGATTAGTGAACATCTACTATTTAACTGGCCAATTTTTTTTAATTCACTTGGATAACATCTCATAAGTCATAGCACGGTAGCCGTACTGGAAGGTGCGGCTGGAAATTAATATACCATTAACCCCCACCATCCTTTTATAAAAAAAAAAAAAATTTTTTTTTTTACTCTGGCGAGCGCCAAAGGCGAGGCGAGGCTTTTATTTTAATTATTAAAAGCTTATTTATCAGCTGAGTAGAATAATTAATAATTTTATCTAGCAAAAATTAGAAGAGTATAAGGAGAAGTCCTATGACTTTAGAAGTAAAGAAGTAAAGAAGGAAGTAAAAAAAAATAAAAAGATGAAGTAAAATGGCTCTTTACTTCATCCTTTTAATCTAATCAGGTATTTACTGATCAGTAAATACTGACTACTAATTACTAATTACTAGTTAATTATTTATACCTCATTAAAGTTAAATATAACCACTTAGATATTTCAAATTTAAAAACATCTAATATTTAGTTTAAGATTCTAATCATCTTATTAATTTTTTTATAATTTAAAATAATAAGGGAAAATAATACTTAATTTTGAAGACAATATTGTTTATTATCCTTTATTTCCTTAAAAATAAAGATAAGGAGTAAAATCATCCTTTCAACTATTAAACATAAAACCATAAAAGGGTTAGCTGAGTGGTTTAGCGGTAATTTTACACATTACAGACAGAGTTTCGATTACTCTACCCTTTATAAAATAAACTACTAAAGACATTTTATTTAAATTTTAATTTCATTTTAATTCATAAATTAAAATTAATCTCTTATTAGGTCAAGTTTATAACTATATTACTATAATAAATTAATATCTTTAATTTAGATTATTGTAAGATTATAATACTGCTAATAGATATTTTTATTTTTTTTTTTATTATCAATATCGTTTAAATCTAATCATTATTTTTAATTATTAGCCTGAATCACTATTTAGAATTATTATTTTGAATTGTAATTTGTTATTATAGGCTCTTTTTTAAAAAAAAAAGATTTTAAATTAAACTACTCTTTCTTTTCTTATACTTATCTTATTATAATTAATTAATTATAAAGTCTCTCCCAGTAGATTAAAATTTTTAATTTAATTTAAAATCTTTTATGATCTTTGATGAAACCTTATTATAAATAATATTTTATTTTACTACTAATTCAAAATAAACCTTTTAAATATTTAATTAAAATAGTTATATAGGATATGTTAAATACTAAATTCTGTTAGAAAGTGATATCCTTTATAATTATAAATATTATTTTCTTGAATTGATAAATATCCTTAATCTTTAAGCATAGTTTTTTAATTAAACAAGAATCTAACTATAATATTAAAAAAAGGCAGGTAGCAAAAAAAGAAAGATTAATTAGAATTAGAATGATTGTAAAATTCAAAAATTTGTTAAAACTTTACAAGAGAGTAAAGGACTTAAGATAAAACTGCGTTCTATAAAACTAAGGTTTTATTAGTATAAGTTTATATTGCTATATTGATTATTTTTAAATTAATGTAATATTCTAGAATATAGTAACACCTTAACTATGTTTGCTTAGCTTTGAATTAAATAAAATATGCAAATTTTTTAAAAAGGAAGGGTATCTAAGTTTATCTTTTGACTAAAAGTTACTATTTTTAGGAATACGGCTGTCACTAATTATTTAATTTAGTAGCTTGTGTAAAACTTACTTAAAAAATTATCCTTAATAAAGCGATTATGACGAAATTTGGTAGCCGTGTGAATTTTAGGAATTCATAATCTTTTGATTGTAAGAGTTCGAGTCTCTTTAATCGTAAATATAAAAAAAATTAAGGTTTCAATTAAACTTCTTCGATATCGAAAATTAATACGTTTATTAATTCTTACTTTAAAAATAAGTAACTAAGACTAATTTTAATAAACTCATATAACTCTTATAGAAACTACTCCTTAATTTATTTTCTTATTCTTATTATTATTATCTACTTCTTCTTTTTTAATTATAGTCATAGGACTACCTTTCATAGTACTAATCATAGCTAATTAAAATTTTATTTTAAAATATAAATATATATATTATAATAAGCTTAGGAACTTTCTAGTGACTAAGTAAAAATATAAATATTAAAAAATTAAGTTTTAAAGTTTTATTTTGAATTATAAAATAATCACTATTCTTGAATATTGAATTATAAAAATAATCAGACTATTCTTGAATACTTACACTTAATCCTATTTTGGTCTATTTCAATAAAAATTAAGAGAGATAGAGAAGTAAATAAGATCTAAATAGTATTAGATTTAGATTTAGATTAGAACAGGATTAATTTAGACTTAATTATAATTATTAAAATTTTATTATAGGTTTTTTAATTAATAATTAAATGTAGAGATGGGGGATAGTTTAATTCTAAAAAACCAATTAAGTAATATTATTTCCTTTGCTTCGTATTAATTTAAAATTAATTACATCCTTAGCTGAATGGTACAGCAATTGCCTTCGAAGCAAAGGTTTATTGGTTCGAGTCCAATAGGATGTTTTCTATAACTACATTTTTTAACTAAATAAAAATAATAAATTAAAATTAAGCTAATAATACTTACTTTTATTTATATATTCTAGTATTAGGTTAATCAGTTCAAAAATATTAAAAAATAATTTAAACTTTTAGTTTATCTCTTATAGCTAGCATGCCTTTAAAATTTATTATTCTATATCCTAAACTAAAAATTTTTAATAAAATTATTGTTCTGTTTAAAATGTCTTTTTTCTTTTTTACTTTTATATTTTATGGGCCTTTAGGTATTAATAAGTTTATCTTAATTTATTTTAGTATAAATTACTATTTTCGACTTAAGTTTTAATTAGTTTATGATTGCTAGGTTAAATTTTGTAGAGTAGATACAGGCAAAATATCAAATAAGTCAAATTAAAAAAATAAGAAAAATAAATAAAAGTAGAGGTATTAGATTTATAATTATAATTATAATTAGGAATTATAATTAGAATTAGGAATTATAATTAGAATCTACATAAAAATGAAAATTTTAAGATATTATCTGATTATTCCTAATGGCCATTCTATAATTTCTTATCTTAAGTTACTAGAACTCCTAAATTATAGTATATTTTAAATATCATAATATCAGTACTATCAATATTCTTAATTTTTTAAGAATAAAAATTCTATGACTTTTTTTTTTTAATCTCATTGAGATTTTGCCTTTTTAAGTAAGGAGCTTAAATATTAAAAAAATGGTTTTAGTACACTCTCCTCTTGAACAATTCGAAGTTGTTAACTTAATCTCTTTAAATGCTCCAATCTTAGGTTATTTGAATATCAGTTTAACTAATTTAGCTGTTTATTCTTTAATAGTATTATTCTTAGTAGTTAGTTTACATTTAGCATTTAAAGGTACTGGCTCAAATAATACAAAATTAATTCCCTCTGAATGGACTATCGCTTTAGAAAGTTCATATGCAAGCATTAATGCTATCGTGCGAGAACAAATTGGACTGCGAAATGAAGTTTATTTACCTTTTATTTACTCTTTATTCTTCTTTATTATAATTTCTAATTTAATTGGAAATACTCCTTATTCTTTTACTATTACTACAAGTATTATTTTATCAGTAGGTTTAAGTTTTACTATATTTATAGGTGTTACATTAATAGGTTTATTTAAACACGGTATACATTTCTTCTCATTTTTCATTCCTAGTGGTACTCCTTTAGCTTTAGTACCTTTACTAGTATTGATTGAAGTAACTAGTTACTTAGCTAGAGCTCTTTCATTAGGAGTTCGATTATTTGCTAACATGACGGCGGGACACACACTACTAAAAATCTTATCTACTTTCCTATATCAATTATTCAGTAGTAGCATAGTAGTAGCTATCTTAACTTTAATTCCATTCTCCATTTTCTTAGCACTAATCGGTCTAGAAATTGCAGTATCTGTAATCCAAGCTTATGTTTTCGTTTTATTAACTAGTTCTTATATTAAAGATGCTATTGAATTACATTAATAACTAGTACTAGTTATTACTAAACCAAAATTATTGAATAGTGTATTATAATCTTTTAAATAAGATATACTACTTAAGCTATATAAGAAGATTATATAACTTAGTTTAAATATTGCAGGATTCCTATGAGAAGTAGTAGAACCTGAAAATTAGAATAATTTTAATTTTTAATAATAGTATAACTAATTACTAACTTGGTAATTTTAGTACTTTTCTTATTATTTTTTCTAATAACATCCTTTAAAAATGGATAAATTAGTAATTTTTATTTCATTAACCCCTTCTATATTTAGACTAAAAACAATTTAAATTTCTTAAGTAATATAGGATTCGTGGCAGAGCGGTTGAATGCACTCGTCTTGAAAACGAGAACCTTTTAAAATTAGGTCGTGAGTTCAAATCTCACCGGGTCCGTTTATTAAATAAATTTATTATTTTTTAAGTGTGCAGCTCTATTGGTAATGAAGTCAGTATTACCTTAATTTAATTTTTAGGGGCTTATAATTTAAATTGTATCACTAAAACTGGTAAGCGAATTAGTTATAATTTAAAAGGTTTATTCTATTTATTCTAAACTTTTATACATTAAACTAAGTCAAAACTTAATTAAATTTATATTATCTTAAAGAATTAAAAAAAAAGGTAACCTAGCACTGGTAGAAAACAAATTGGCTTGTTGCTTACTTTGGGAGTAAGATGTTGCTCGTTCGAGTCGAGCCTACCAGAGATTAAGGAATAATTTAAGATTAAAAATTTAAAGATTGGCTAATTTTTTTTTTAAAACATAATTATTTTTTTTTTTGATTCTGGTTTTAGAGAGCAACAGACTATTGATTCAATTTAAAGAATTAAAGAAGAAAGTAGGTAATTTAATACCTAGTACAATAATGATATTATCCATTGATAAAATAACATCATCAAGTTAAATATTAATCTCCTGTGGACTGGAATATACAGGTAAGGCCTGTTTAATGCAAAGATGGCTTTTCTCTACGAATGCTAAAGATATTGGAACACTTTATTTAGTATTCGCAATTTTTGCTGGTATGTTCTTTCTAATTATATTCATGCTAGCGTTAAATCTATATATATGCTGGGAAGCCTTTAATTGGTCATCAGCAAGTGGCAGTGTTAAAATATTTAATATCTTTGATATAAATAGTCACTTCAGAGATAACACTATAGACTTTTTAAATTTTATATCTTATTGGTATTTACAATTATTAAGAATTAGTTATTATTATTTAAACTTATTTATAATGGGCTGGGAAAAGTTGCCTTATAGCTACCTCATTCTAAATTTAATTGAAATCTTTAAGGACATTTTTATCTATCTCAGTTACTCATACGATTTCAGCTTAGATAATTATTTAAGTTCTTATAGTTTATATTACTCCTTTATTTTTACTCCTATAATTAGCTCAGATAAAAATTCTAATGTAAAAAACTCTTTCTCTTATAACTCTTCTTCATCTGACTCTGAAACTTCTTCTTCTTCTACAAGTACCATTGATGAGATAAATTATACTTATACTGATTTAGAAGATAATTTAAATAACTCTCAGATACCTAATCTTAATTTAAAAGGTCAGTTAGGTTATTACTTAGCAGGCCTAATTGAATCAGAAGGTGCAATAATAGTACCTAAAGAAAACTCTAAAAATAATACTCCTACCGTAAAGATAAGCTTTCATATTAATGATTTAGAGTTTGCTAAAAAATTAATTAAAACCTTAGGTTATGGATCAATTCAAATGGATACTGTAAGTTCTAATGCTTTTACAGTAGTAATCAGAAGTAAAGAGGGCTTATTAGATTTAATTTTTTAATAAATGGCAAACTTAGAACACCTAAAATAAACAAATTATATTCTTTAATAGATTATATAAATAAAGATATTACTAACTATAAATTGAAAGATATTATTGTGAAATTACCTTTAGATAAAAGTAATTTAGCTAAGAATAGTTGGTTATCTGGGTTTGCTTCTGGAGATGGTAGTTTTGGAGTAAGGGTAACAGAAAGTGAGAATGCTAAAAATAACCAAAATAAGATAAGCTTATCTTTTGAGTTAGTCCAAAGTAGATTAGATGATGAGCATTTACAGGGCTATAGGGAGATAATGGAAACTATATCAGCTTTTTTATTATCTAATCTTAGTTTACACAAAATGTCTAAATATGACAGATCGGGTAAACAAAATGCTTTCAGATCTCGTATAACTAGCATGGTAGGTGCTAAGATAGTACACGATTATTTTACTTCTTATCCTATGATGAATTCAAAACATTTAGATTTTTTAGACTGGAGTAAGTGTTATAGTCTTATATTAGAGAAAGCTCACTATAAGTCTAAAGGTCCTGAGGGAATTAATAAAATTAAGTTAATAAAGTTAGGTATGAATACGGGAAGAAAAAGATTTACATGGTCTCATTTAAATGAGACCAATATGTATGAGCGTTAATAATTTTAATAATTTACATTACCTAATAATTGTAAAATTTTTAATAAGAGTCTTCTATTTTTCTCAATATAGATCTTTAAATATGTTACTAAATAAGCAATATATAATTTAAAAAGAAGAAAGTATCCACTCCTTAATTAAAAATATTTTAACAAATGAAGATTAAAAAATCTATAAGTGTAATTTATTTTACCTTTATTAATAAATAATAAGGGAATAGAATCAACTTTAATAATCTAAATAGTAGGCCAGAACCTTATATTTTTAGATAAAATCTTTAAAGTATAATAAAGTGGTAATATTTTTAATTAAGATTTTGATGATTGGTACAGCATTTTCTGTATTAATTAGAATTGAACTATCTAATCCAGGAGTTCAGTTTTTAAATGGGGATCACCAATTATTTAATGTGATAATAACTGCACACGCCTTTATTATGATCTTCTTTATGGTCAAGTCCTTAAAGGATTATTGCAATACAAGTATAAATTTAAAAAATAGTCTTTGTTTAGTTTATTGCCAAGAGCCTCAGTCTTCTTTAGATTATATCTACAAAGCACAATCATTTCCATTTGATAATATAAATCAGTTTAAGAAATTTGAGGATCCAAATCTCACTAGTTCTAATGCTTCTATTTTAGACCGTGACAACGATAATAATATTTTTGATAGTGAATCTAGTATTTCTTCTAATCTAGATAATTTACCTGGTGATTTTAGAATAGTTGAAATCTTAGATCCTATAAATAACCGAGCTAAGATTGCGGAAGTTGCAAAAGGTGCAAAAGGTGTATACATTTTTGAAGTTACAGATAGTAAAACCGCATATGTGGGAAGTTCTATAAATTTATATAATAGAGTTTGTTCTTATTTCATGCCTTCTATTTTATCTAAGTCTGATCGACGAGTACTTCGATATTTTAATAAGTATGGTTTCAAAATTGTAAAATTAACTCTTTTAATTCTAAATCCTTCTGCTACTTGGAAAGAAGTTATTGAACTTGAACAAAAAAATATTGATTTAAATTCTCCAAATCTCAATGTAGATCCTGTTGCCGGAGGTTATAATGGTTATCATACACCTATGTCTCTAGAAGCTCGTGAAAAACTCAGAAAATTACGGGGTCCTCCTGTATACATTTATGATACTTTTACTGAATCTTTAATTTATTTATCTGATTCCAAACAATGGCTATATGATACAATCGAAATACATCATGTGACATTAAATAATTGTCTTATTAATGGTAATTTATATCTTAATAGATTTTTTTTATCTTTAGATATAATTTCAGAATTTCCTTATGAGTCAATTATTTCTTCAGAGGAGTTAAAATTATTAATAAAAAAGGTAAGAGAGCAATATATTCCAAATCAGCCTGCTAGTAAAAAAGTATTAGCTGAAAATGTAGTAAAACCTGAATTAACGCGTAGTTTTACTAGCATAGGTGAAGCTGCTCGTATCTTAAAAGGGGATAAATCCACAATTAGAAATTATCTAAAAGGGAAAAGCCCAGGCTTATATAGAAAACAATGGAAATTTTCATTAGTAGCTTAAATCAAAAACTTGACTATAACCTTGGCTAATTTTAACTTTATTAAAAACCAGGTACTTATTCGAGTAAAATTTTATTAGTTAGAATTAGAATTTCTGAGCTCTTTAAACAAATGAAAATGTTATTAATTTATACTTAGGTATTAGGCATGGCCGGGGTATGTAGTAATATGTACCTTTCTTCTTGCTGTATGCTGGAATCCCCTTAGAGTTTTACTGACTAGGCCTACCTAACAGTAGGAAACAGTAACATAGTAAAAATTGGGCAATCAGCAGGAAACCAAAGGAGAGTATAAGTAGAAATAATCAGAAGTTTAAAAAAATAATTTTAATTTTAATAGGTTAAGAAATTAGGTTATTAAAATTAGTAAATTTAACGTTCTGGTTTTTACAATATTCTTTGAGTAGGATCCTCAGAGACTATACGCGAGATATCCTTTCAAATTAAATATAAAGGATAAAGATATAGTCCAACTCTATTAGAAATATTAGAGATAATTGTATGCCTGCTTTAGTAGGAGGTTTTGGTAACTTAAACTGTTCAAATGAGGAATCTCAATTATTTTATATATTTTTCAAGCCCTTAACTTTTTTAAATATTATCTCGAAAAGAGTAATAAAAAAATTTTTTAAGGATGGAGCTTATTTTAATTACTTTAAATTAACTCTATCTTCCACTTTACTTAATAGTAAAGAGTATATGATCGATAAAACTTATAAAGAATCTTATTCAGATCCTAGTATTTATAAGGGTATTCAAAATAATGCCCTTACTAATAGAAATAGTCTAATTATTGAGCGAAATGTTTTAAATATTAGAATGTCTAATGTGGGTGTATTGTGTAAAAAAAATTTAATCTATAAAAATTTTCTTTTAAATCCTGCTGGTACCTCTAATTTTCATAATTGTGCATTACTTAATAATGATTTGCACCCTGAGACTTGTCAATCTTCAAAAAACGAACGGGGAAAATTTAATAGTCAATTAGGTCCTTACTTGGCCGGTTTAATTGAAGGCGATGGTACATTTGCTGTCCATGAAGAAGGAAGTACTGCTAAAAAATATGCCCCTATGATTATAATAGTTTTTAAAAAATCTGATTTACCTCTTGCTGAATTTTTAAGGGATTTAACTAATAGCGGAAAAGTATATATAAAACCAGAAAGAGGTTATATTCTTTGGCAGATTCAGGATCTGATCAGTGTATATACCATTATAAATATAATAAATGGACATATGCGAACTCCTAAAATAGAAGCTTTAGATCGTACAATAAAATGGTTTAATAGTTATATTGATAAAAATGAAGACAGTAAGCTAACTAAAACTCAAAAAATTCTATCGCAAATTACAAAACTAGAAACTTATCCTTTAGATCTTTCAAAAATAGAAAGTAATAGTTGGTTTGCAGGTTTTTCAGATGCTGATGCTAATTTTTCTATTAATATTCATAAAAGATCTAATAAAGATTCAACAAGAGTTCAACTGTATTATCGATTAGAAGTAAGACAAAATTATCATAGGTTTAGTGCTAAATCAATTTACCAAGAACCTAGTTATTTCCCTCTTATGTCTGAAATTGCTAAGTACTTAGGTGTGAATGTTTATAGTAGAAGTAGAGATATAAAGGATAAAATTTATTATAGTTATACAGTAATTTCTCACAATAAAAACAGTAACTTAAAAATAATTGACTATTTTAATAAATTCCCATTATTATCTTCTAAATTCTTAGATTATAGTTCTTTTAAGGTATTGTTAAAATTACAAACAGAAAACTCATTAACTTCTACTTATTTAGAAAAAGCTATAAATATTAGAAAAGATTTTAATAAGACTCGAACTACTTATAATTGGGATCATATTAAAAATTGCTATCTAGGATGGAAGGACTAGTAAATAAATATAAATTATTGAGGTTATGCTAATAAAAATAGTTGCCGTGTTTGGCTGTGAAGTCAATCTTATTACGCTACTATTTGCGGGAAAGTCCTAAAGTCTTCTTATAGAACTTTTGAAAACTAGATTTTATCTTTAGGCTTGAGATATCTCAGACTTATACTCAGATGAAAAGTTTCAAGCGTACAAAAGTCTTAATAATTAAGAAGAATTCTTATAAAATTTGTTTTTTTTAAGGGAATGGGTAATCCGCAGGAAACCAAGATAAGTTTTTCTTGCCTAAAGAGATAAATTTTACTTATTTGTAGGATCCTCAGAGACTACACGTAGCGCGGTTATTTAAAATAACCTGAAGATATAGTCCAATCATTATTGAAAGGTAATGAATAATTTGAACTATTTAGTACCTTTACTATTGGGAGCTCCGGATAATAAAAAGTATAAATCTAGTATTCGTTTAATGACTACTCTAACTCCTTCTCGTAAACAATTTGGAGCTTATTTAGCTGGAATATGGGAAGGCGATGGTTCAATTTGGATACCTAAACTTTATCATGCCCCCAGTGGAAAGCGATATACTCCTCATTTTTCTATTACCTTCCACGATAAAGATTATCATCTAGTACTTGCCCTACAGCAATTAATAGGGGGAACTATTCGAAACAAATCGGAGAACCATGCTTATGTTTTAACGATTACTAGTCTCAAAGAATTACAAAATGTCATTTATCTAATAAATGGTTACCTACGTACTCCAAAAATACATCGATTTAATAAACTAATTAAATGGATTAATACTAATAATCCTGACACTAGTCCTATTGCTTGTAATGATGTAGACATTAGTCCAATCCTTAATAATGCTTGGCTCTCAGGTTTTATTGATGCAGATGGTTCATTCGATGTAAAAATAAGAGAAATCTTAGAGGACGGTAGAGGTAAAAATCGTGTGGAGGCTCGTTTACGAATAGAACAACGACAAATAGATCCTGATACTGGCTTATCTTATGATTCAGTCTTAGAATCTATTGCTCTTGCTCTAGAAGTAAAACTTAAAACTTCTTATCATAATGAAGGAATAGAGTATTATTCTATAGCAGTGACTAGTCCTGCTAAACTAGCAGCAATAATTAAATATTTAGATAGATATCCTTTATATAGTAGTAAGTTACTCAATTATTTAGATTTTAGAAAATGTGTCAACATGATGCTATCTCGAGAACATCTTAGTAAGGAGGGACGTGAAATAATAAAAACTATAAAAGCTGGAATGAATAGTAAACGAACATACTATAATTGGGATCATCTAGAGAAACTATCAAATTATTAGAAGTTAAAGTATCATTATTAAAATACAGATTATACTGACATTGTCCATCTATATTGTGAGGTATAGATTTAAATTGGGTGAAATGCAAGGAAATCTTAATGTAATAGTTTATAACTAGTTAAAAAGTCTTACCCAGCTTTGCACCCTCAGGGTCCTGGTCTATAATAAAGATAACTTGCAGCTAAGCTTAGATCAATGCATTCATTAAGTATGATTAAGGTTTAAGAAAGTTCAACGACTAACCGGTGAGTAGCACTAACAATAATCCGGACACGAGTGCCCAACATTTGCTCCTATGAAGGATTGACAATTGATGACATAGTCTGAACTCAATAGAAATATTGAGATGATCTTTAAATAGGATCATGATAACAAAATTGATGGCAAATAAAAATTCAACTAGCTTTAAATCTATATCTAAACCAAAATTTAGTCTTTTATCCAAACGATACAATTCTTCTCTTGCCTTGATACGTCAAAATAAAGGTAAAATTAATGAAAAAGATCCAGACCTAGGGTTTTATTTAGCTGGTTTAATAGAAGGGGATGGTTACATATCTATAACTAAAGAAAATAGGGTGATACTAGGAATAGTTTTTAATATAAAAGATCAACCTTTAGCGGTAAAGCTCTTAAATTTTTTAGGTAAGGGTTTTATTGCAAAAAGAAAAAGCAATAGTATAGAATTAAGATTCTCTGAAAAGAAAACCATAATTAGAATTGTAAATCTTATAAATGGTAAATTTAGAACACCTAAAATAGATCAATTACATAAATTAACTGATTGGCTTAATAACAAACATTTTATGGATATACCTAAATTACCTGTAGATGAATCACCATTACATCAAAATAGTTGGTTAGCCGGATTTATTGAAGCTGATGGCGGGTTTTATATTAGACATTCTTTAAAACAAATCATTTGTAAATTTAGTTTAGAACAACGGATGATTTACCCTAAAACACTAGAAAGTTACGAACCTATCTTAAATCAGATCTGTTTATTTTTAAACGTAAAGTTAGCAACTAGAAATAGATCAGATAATAAAAATTCTTACTATATCGTAAGAGTAGAAAATCAAAAATCTATTAAGATATTGATTACTTACTTAAATAAATATTCTTTATTGAGTAGTAAGTATTTAGATTTTTTAGATTGGGTAGATTCTTTTAACATTATTTTTAAAAAAGCTCATATGACAGATCAAGGAAGGGAAACAATTTTATCTCATAAAAATAATATGAATGATAAAAGAACTTATTTCAATTGGGATCATTTAGATTTTTAAATGTGGAATGCCGTATACTTTAGTAATTGAGTATATTATCACTCAGCTGTATGCATGGAAACCCTCGCGCTATTAACGAAAATAACAGATATAAAATACACTTACTTTCAGGAAATGAATAGAACAGTATGGAATGGAATGAATGAATCATAACTAGCAGTTTATAGTGTTAAAATTTTTATATACAATGGGGGTATTATGCAAGATTTATTTTTCCTAATTGAATTAATCTTAAGAGACTTTACGCTAAGTTCCAACTTTCTGTGTTTTTTCGATTAGTAATCTTGTTTTTTAATTTATAATCATACCTAAATTACTTAGGCGGCCTCATTAATAAGTAAAATTTAGAGCTAATGTTAAAATAGATAAGATTTTGGATAAAGACATAGTCCAGTTAAGTAGGAAACTACTTATGTAAACTCGATTCCCAAGATTAAATAATGTATCTTTCTGGTTACTACCTCCTTCATTAATTCTATTATTATTGAGCTCATTAGTTGAAAATGGAGCTGGTAAATTTTTGTGCTAGCTAATATATCACTATATGCTAGAAAGTTAATGTTAACTAAGAACTTAATTTTAAGTAAAAAACTTAGTATAAATTAGCAACTAGCAGACTTAAAGTCTCAGAGACTGTACGTGATAAAATATTAAGATCTCATAATATTTAAGATACAGTACCAAAGTAAAATTTTTATATCTTATAATTTTAAAGAAAGACTTTTGCTTTAATCATATAATAAAATTTTTACTTGACAATATTATTGGTTTCCTCAATTTGGATCTGCCTGTGTTTCAGATTATCCTCTAATTTACTCCTCCGGCGTCTAGATGAATTTAATCTAAGAAATATAAAGTTCGACCGTATAAATTTATCTAATGCCCTTAGTAATTTAAAATGTACCACAGATAATTTAAATCTCACTTTAGATAATCAGCAGGCTTCCTTAACACAATTTAAAGATTTTAATATTTCGGAAGATTCTTTATCTCACTATATAGCTGGCTTAATAGAAGGTGATGGAAGTATAAAAGTACCTAACTCTTTAAGATCAGACAAAAATAAGCTATTATATCCTTCTGTAACAATAGTCTTTGTAGATAAAGATTTACCTTTAGCTAATGCATTAGCTACGTATCTAAAAGGTACTGTTAATAAGGCCAAAGGTAACTATTATGTCTTATCTATCTATAGTCTATCAGCTTTATACAATTTTGCAGTAATGGTTAATGGAAAGTTTAGAACTCCTAAAATAGAAGCATTACATCGATTAATAACATGGTTAAATAACTACGGAAAATTTGATTTACTTGAATTGAAAGGTCGCGATAACTCAGATATTTTTACTAATAGTTGGTTAGCAGGTTTTTCTGATTGTGATTCTAATTTTTTGATCACTTTTAATTTAAATGAAAATATAGCTAAAAATATCCAATTAACATTCCGTATCTCTCAAAAACAAGACTATCAAAGAAATATGTCTACAGATAATTCAGAAATCCTAACAGATCAAGCCCAAGAAAAAAGTTATTTCCCTATATTAACTTCAATAGCTACAGCTTTAAAGACTAAAGCAACTTCTTTTGAGCGAAATCGAACATATGCTAATAGGAAATCTGTTTATATTGAAAAGGGTTATTTAGTGACAGCTAAATCTTTAAATTCTAGATTAGAAGTAATAAATTATTTTACAAAATTTCCTTTGCTATCAAGTAAACATATGGATTATTTGAATTGGTATAAAGCTCATGAAATAGTTAAATCTAAAAGGTATCGTACAATTGAGGGAACTACTGAATTAATAAAATTAAAATCTTCTATGAATAGTCTACGTACTGAGTTTAATTGGAATTTTTTAGAATCAGTATTTAAGTCCAGAGAGGTAGAGGAAGATTAATGCTTTTTATAGTTCAAATAAAATAAAAATAATTGTAAGGATAATCTGATATAAAAATTTTACTTTTGACAGGTTGGACAGTTAAAATAAAGCTGTCCCTTTATAGTAATATAATGTGTATAAAACCCTACTCGATGCAAGAAAATCTTCTACTCGGAAATAACAGCTATTCGTTTACTCATAATATATTCAATCTTCAAAAAGAAAAAGATGTAAATATATTTAGAGTATTATCGAAAGAAATATTGTTATTGACATGGAGACTATTTGCCTGGGTAATAGTTAAATTTTCTACTATTGCCTATCAGAGACTTAATGTAGGGCATCTTATTAAATTTATATCTAGACCACGTGAAGTAAGGTATGTTAGTATTAATAAAACTTCACTATCAGAAAATAAAGAAGTATTTTTTCAATGGTTAGTAGGCTTTACTGACGGTGATGGTACTTTCTCTATTGTACGCCAAAATGATAAATGGTCTTTAACTTTTAAATTAAGTCAAAGCACTTATAATTTAAGAATTTTGCATTTTATTAAGACTCAATTAAAAGTAGGAAGTATTTATATAGAGAAGGATGGAAATCATGCTCATTTTAGAATAAGAGAGAGAGTAATTCTTGAAAAACATATTTTTCCTATATTCGATAAATATCCTCTTTTAACTACTAAACAATTTAATTATATTAAATTTAAAGAAGCCCATAGTATTCTAAATAATCCTTCTTTAAATAAATTGGAAAAAGATTCTCTTATATTTAATTTAGTAAACACTAAACCTCCTGTAAATTATATCTCTCCTGCTTGGTCTATAATAGATAATAAAGTATCAAATTTTGAAAGCGCTTCTAAGGTTATTAGTAAAGCATGGTTAGTAGGTTTCACTGAGGCCGAAGGTTCTTTCTATTTAGTTGCAAAATCTTCTAACAGGTTAGTGCATGCTTTTGAAATAACACAAAAGTTAGATAAAATAGTATTAACGGGTATCAAGTACATTTTAGGAATAAGTACTAATGTAAAAGTAACTAAATTAGGAACTTATGCCCTTGTAACTACTAATTCTCGAGCTATAGAAAATATTATAGAATACTATAAAAATACAATGAAAGGTATGAAATCCTTAGAGTTCCGTATATGGTCTAGATCTTATATTAAATATAAAGGGGATTTCGAGTCTTTAACTAAAATACGTAATCAGATGCGAGATATTAGAAGTAACAGATATACCCTAACGGATATGAAAAATAATAAGATGAAGGAATAGTCCGATCTCTAGTGAGAATTAGAGCGCGTAATGATAGTATTTATAAATTTATAAATATGAGATTACCAACTTAATGTTACCCTCCTCTAGCTTCAATTCAATCTCACTCAGGTGGTTCAGTAGATTTAGCTATATTTAGTCTACACTTAGCTGGAGTTTCTAGTTTATTAGGAGCGATTAACTTTATATCTACAACTTTAAATATGCGTACACAAGGAATGACTCTTCACACACTGCCTTTATTTGTTTGGGCAATCTTTGTAACAGCTATTTTATTACTTCTAGCTTTACCAGTTTTAGCGGGTATATTTATTGTGCTCGCTCTAAATTCGGCTATTTGCTGGGACACGTTACTTAAATTTATTAAATTTTTAACACAATCAGCAGGGAACCTAATAGAAAGATATTTAATAAGGATCCTAAGAGACTATACGCCGCAAATCCTATGTTATTATTATTTTTCAAATGCTACAAAACCCTTAAAATTTTCTTATGCTAGAGCTTTAGGCGTCTACTCTATACTTTTTAAAAATAAAATTAACTTAAAGTCCTCAGGGATAAATGAAAAATTAAAACATTTCCCGCAGTTTTCAACTAATAGCTTAGATCCTAAACCTAAATATAATCCTTTGTTTTGTTCATATCTGGCAGGTCTAATAGAAGGTGATGGTACTATAATAGTACCTAAAAGGGAAAGATCAGATAAAGGAAGATTGTATTATCCTTCCATACAAATAATTTTTGATGCTAGAGATTTACCATTAGCAGTAATGATACAAAAGAATTAGGATTAGGCTCTATAAGTAAAACAAAAGGGGCTAATGCTTATCGTCTAAATTTTTACAGTCATGACAGTGTAGTAAGTGTAGTTGAAATAGTAAATGGTTATATGAGAACAGTAAAAATTAAAACCTTATATAGTTTAATCGATTTTTTAAATATGAGACACTACGCCTCTGGTCTTAATATTTTAAAAAAAGAAAAAGATCTAAGTCCAATAGACTCTAATAGTTGGTTATCTGGCTTTATTGATTCTGATGGTCATTTTTATGTAAATCTAAATAAAAAAGCTTCATCTTTATCTTGTAAATTTTATCTAAATCAAAGTACTAAAAATCATTTAGGTTTAGATAAAATAGAAATAATGCAAGATCTAGCTAAATTTTTAAATATTAAGCTTGCTACAAGAAAAAAGCAACAAAATTTCATAGAATACAGTGTTACTACTAATTCGGTTGAAAATAATTTAAGAATAATCAATTATTTAGAAAAATACCCATTATTTTCAAGTAAATATTTAAATTATAAGGATTTCAAATCTATAGTTAATATTATAATTAATAAAGAACATAAGGCTATGGAGGGGAAAGAAATTATTATAAAAATTAAATCAGGTATGAATAATAGACGGACTGAATTTAACTGGGATCATTTGAAAAATTTTTATACAATTTATAGTGATAAGATATAGTCCCACCTTATATGTGAATATAAGAGTCTTCACGTAATATAATTTGAACTGATATAATTTTTATCATGGTACATCGTTCAGTGAAGCAAGACCTAAAAAAATAGGAACTATAAATTGGCAATAACTATGCTCCTAACTGACCGAAACTTTAATACTAGTTTCTATGACCCTGCAGGAGGAGGTGACCCTATCCTATATCAACATCTTTTCTCAAGGTGTGCCGAAGCAACAATATTTACAGGTCCTTTTAGAGAATATTATCAATTAAATTCCAAATTATATGGGAAAATAAAACAACCTAGTTCTGAATTTTTAACATGGTTTATAGGTTTTTCAGAAGGAGATGGTTCTTTTGTAAAAGCTAAGAGAGGTGATTTATATTTTGTAATTACTCAGGGCTCTAGAGATATACAAGTTTTAGAATTCATTCAAAAAGAACTAAATATGGGTAAAATTATTAATCAAGGTAAAACTACTTCTCGATTTATTATACAAGATAAATTAGGTCTTTATCTAATAGCTTTAATATTTAAAGGTCAAATACGAAGTCCTAGAAAATTAAAATCTTTTAATGAATTTATAGAAATTATGAATAGTAAAATTAATAAAATAACTTCACGAAAGCTTAAAGAATTTGGTCTAAATAATAAAGATATATTATTTGAAAAAATAGTAGGACATGGAAAACCTAAACCTATCACTTTAAAGGATAATTGGATAATCGGTTTCATAGATGCTGAGGGTTGTTTTCATGTTTCCTTTGGTAAAAATAATTCGTATAGGATATTATTTGATTTAGCACAAAAGGGGCTAGAGGACAAAGAATTTATTTTAGAAAAATTATCTGAGTTATTTAAGGTAGGAAAGGTTTATAAACATTATCAAGATAGCGTTTGGTATTACAGGATAGATGGTTTAGCTAATACTGAACATCTTATAAAATATTAGATTCTTATAAATATACTTTTCTTACAAAAAAACAAAACAGTTATTTAATTTGGAAAACTATTCATGATAAAATTAAAAATAAAGAACATTTAAATCCTGTGGAGAAACTAAAATTGATTAATTTATCTAAAACCGTAAATACTTATGCTTCTTTTAATCCGAAAATAACAGGGAAAAGTGAAGATAGTAGTTAATTTTTAATAATTAAATTATACTTTAAATCTAGTTATACCTAATTACAAATAAAGTATTAATTAAGATAATATAGCAGATGTTGGTTCATTAAAGTGAAATATGACTTTCATTTAAAAATGATTATTATAAGATTTTCTTTTCATAAGACTATATTATTATTTCTTTCTTTTACTAATAGATAATAGAAGGAAGCTACTATCTAGTCGTAATCTTTTAAAATTTAAATTTTAGCTTTATAAGTTTATTAAAGGAACATCATCTAACTTAAAATAATTTGGTAATATTTACTTGAAACTTATAGGATTAATTCTATATTTATTTTAAAGGATTAATTACCTCGACGGAGGTAATGTATAAGTATAAATTATTGTAATAATCCCTTTACTTATACGGCTATGCCAGTGAAAACGGTTAAAGAATAATAATAATCTAAGACCGTCGGTTTTATAAATCGCTACAGACTGGGTCACCGGTGGGTCTCTTTAAAAGATGCTTGATGTACAGTCGATTATTCCTATATATTTTTATCTAGTTCGCATATATTTGGCGAAATATTATCTTGCCGATATGTATTATAATAATTCGTAAATAATAAAAAATTTATTATTTTTTTAATATAAAGGAAGAAATGGGTTCTTCGGGCACCCTGAAGTTTACATCCTAATTATACCAGGATTTGGTATAGTTTCACATGTTGTTTCAACATTCTCTGGTAAACCAGTATTTGGTTACATCGGTATGGTCAAAATAGGCCCTCTCTATTTTAAATCTTATTCCTGCAGAGGAATAGGAAAGAGAGAATCTTTACTATATTTCTGAGAATATTCTTCAAAACTTAATTGTACTATTTTTAGTTAAAATTTAATTAAAGGAATAGCTAAAAATTATTAGCTTTATGTCCATATGGGCCAAATAAGTTTAGTTGGGCGGACGGGCCTGCCCATTAAGTAAGGTTTAAATTATACTTAATATTTAATTAGAACGGGTTATATTCACCCACGTCTAAAAATATTTAAGCTATCTTTTGTCAATAATATATCAGTTTTATAAAGACTAATAATATAAAAGCTAGAGAATAGATCAGAAGGAAAAAAATTAAAATTTTTCCTCAGAGACTTTACGTAAAGAAAATTGATTATAATTTTAAGAAAAAGTCCTGCTCTAAATTCAAAATGATTTGAGTTAGAGTCGCTTATTCATTATTAGTTTACTTTTAAGTTCAATTAAAAATAAATTTTCTATTACCATAAAACGAGTTTTTAGTAATATTAATATTAATACTAATACTAATATACCTAATAAATTAGATCCAAATTGGATCACTGGGTTTTGTGATGCAGAAGGTTGCTTTACTGTAATTATAAGTAAACGAGACAGTAAAGGAACTTCTTTAAATTGGCGAGTAATAGTAAGTTTTGAAATTAATTTACACATTAAAGATATTGAAATTTTACATAAAATCAAAGAATATTTCGGTGTTGGTTCAGTAACTACTAGACCGAATAGAAACCTTTGTGTTTATCGTGTAACAAAAATTGAAGAGTTACTTAATGTTATTATTTCACATTTTAATACATATCCTTTACTAACTCTAAAATATTCTGATTATGTTTTATGGTCTAAAGTGGTTAAATTAATGTCTACAAAACAACACCTTACTTCCTCAGGTTTTTCTACTATACTAACTTATTATGCCTCTATAAATAGAGGTCTTTCACCTTCTGTTTCAGCTTCTTTTCCTGAAATTGTAGGTGTAAAAAAAGAAACAGTAGTTCTACCTGAAAATTTAAATCCTCTCTGGGTCTCAGGATTTGTAGCAGGAGATGGTGGATTTTCTATTGGAATTCGCCAAGAAACTGGACAAATTTATTTTAGATTTCATATAGCTCAGCATAATCGGGATAGTTCATTAATGAATTTATTTGTAAAATTTTTTGATTGTGGAAAAGTTAATATACGAACTAGCACTAATCGTTGTGATTATTATGTACAAGATTTTTTACAAATTTACGAAACTATTATTCCTCATTTCGATAAATATCCTCTTTATAACATTAAATCTTTAGATTTTGCAGATTTTAAAAAGGCTGCTGAGTAATTTAAAGCAAATGGTAGAAATAGTACTGAGGATATAAAAGAAATAATTTCTAATATGAATTCTAAACGTGAAGACTAATAATATAAGTGCTCAATTACCATTTTTTTTATTTAGAGTTGTTATGCCATGTTCTCAATTGGTATCCTAGGATTTATTGTATGGAGCAGACAAAAAGACTGGCTCTCCTTATAAGTAATTATAAGGTAATAAACTTCACTATATGATAAAAGAATAATTATCTTGTATTTTTTATTCTTAAACTTATTAAGCAAAATATATCAGGCAAAGGGTTAACTCTATTTTTAATATTGCATAGTCTACTTTACCAGAACTCAATTTTAAATAATAAGAGCCTTGCCTCAGAGACTTTACGTGAAGTACCTTTAAAATTTAAAAAATTTTATTCAGCTCATAAGTATATTGATCCTAATTGGTTATATTGGCTAATAGGTTTTATAGAAGGAGACGGAAACATATATACAAGTAATGAGGGTCGGTTAATCCTGACAATTACTCAAAAAGAGGCCGAACCATTAGAAGAAATAAAGCAAGTTTTAGGCTTTGGTAGTGTTAATTATGATAAATCATCTAATTGTTATAGATTTAAGGTGCAAGATAATGAAGGTATTTATCTTGTATGCCTTTTATTGAATGGAAACTTAGTTCAAGAACATCGAATAAATCAATTAGGTAAGTGGGTAGACCATCTGCAATTAAAAGGTTATGATATTAAACTTAAAACTACTAGCCGGGTACCTACTTATTACGATGCTTGGTTTTCTGGCTTTACCGATGCGGAGGGATGTTTTAACCTACACGTTTTTAAAAGAAAAGAATCCAATACTGGCTTTAGAGTAATTATTCGGTTTACTTTACCACAAAGAGATGAAAAAACTCTATTACTAATTAAAGATTTTATCAAATTCGGTAATGTCTCTAAGAAAAAAAGTAACAGACCTGGCTTATTTGTTTATACTAATACTTCTTTTACCAATACTTTAGGTTTAGTTAATTATTTCCATAAATTTCCCTTAAAAACTAAGAAAAAGGAATCTTTTGATAAATGGTGCGAAATTAGAACCATGTTATTAAATAAAGATCATCTTAGTGTAGAAGGTTTAAACAAAATAATAGCTTTAGGGAAATTAATTAATAAAGTTAATTCGGAGGTACTTTTAAAAAAGGATACTGATAAACTACTCTAAATCATTTTATAGCTGCAATACAATTTTAATTTTTAAAGGTAAAGAAAAAGTCCATTACTAATAAACTTTACAATATTTGTTTATTAGTTTTGCATCACATGTACTCAGTAGGTCTAGATGTGGATACCCTTGTGTTCACAGAACTTCATCAAATAATCGGCAATCTTACAGAAGAAAGCTGGTATTCAAATGGTGAATGGGAAAAAATCTTGCTATGTGCTGGAAACTCCAGTATAAGTAGTCCACTCGCATACATTGCGTTAGGAAAAATCTACTTAAATAAAAAAAATCTTCCTGGACAATCAGCAGGAAACTTTAGTATTAGTACAAAAGCTAAGGCACGTACTAAAAATACTTATAATAGTTACAGTAGTTTACCCAAAATTTCTGAACACGTACCTAAACATAATTCTAATTTAACTGATCAAGAATTTGGTTATTTTTTGGCTGGTCTAATAGAAGGAGATGGGTGGTTCGGTTTTAATCAATTAGATATTATATTTTCTGAAAGAGATGTATCTTTAGCTTATTTAATTAAAAAACGTATAGGATATGGTAATGTTTATAAGATAAAAGATAAAAAAGCGTTCAGATATATATGTAAGAATAAAACAGGATTGTCGATTATTTTATCTCTAATTAACGGAAAATTTGTAAGTAGATTTAAATATGAACAATTAATTAAACATAATTACAATAAAACTTTTAATTATAAAATACTACCTCCATCAAAGGCTATATCCTTCGATAACTACTGGTTAGCAGGTTTTACTCAAGCTGATGGATGTTTTCATATTAGCATAGTTAAAAGTAAAACTCATAAAACCGGATTTAGTGTCAGATTAGAATTTTCAATTAAACAAAATGATGATGTACCTTTAAAACTTTTAAATTCTAAACTAAATATGGGAAACCTTTCTCAATATAGCAGTGGAATTTGGTGTTATAAGAGTACTGGTTATAAAACATCTGCATTATTAATTGATTATTTTGATACTTTTAATTTATTTGGAGGTAAATATGTAGATTATTTAAAATTTAGAAAAGTCTATATTATGATCACTGAAGGTAAACATTTAGAAGAAAAAGGTATTCTAAAAATTAAAAGTATTGCTACTAAAGGATCCTCAGAGACAAGTACGCAAGAAGTTTAATAAAATTTAGAGGTGGGAGATCCCTTATTTTATTAGATTAAGATACTGTCCAAATTTGACAAGAGCTTACTTTACTGCTGCCACAATGGTTATTGCTGTACCAACCGGTATTAAAATCTTTAGTTGGGTAGCTACTCTATATGGGGGATCAATCCAATTCACTACTCCATTAATATTCACTCTTGGATTCTTAGCTCTATTCACAATTGGAGGATTAAAATTTTTAGTTCCCATTTTCAAAATTTCATTATATGCTGGAAAGGATTGGATATTAATCGGATCAGCAGGATTTATTTAATAATCCTCAGAGGCTTTACATGAAAGCTTAAAATAATTTAAGTAAGATAAAGTCCTAATTAACTTAATAGTTAATAATTAATTATATGTTAACTATAGTTAATAGTAAAAGAATTTACAAATATTGCAGATTTTAATTATATATTAGCTTTTAGTTCAATACCTCTCACTCCTGATTTAAATTGGTTAGATATTAGAATAAAAGAGATATCTATTCATAAGACTCCTTTAAAAATATATAATAATTTTAAAAAAGATAAACTTTTATTGGTTAAAGCCCATAAAAAGGAAAATACTGCAGGTATTTATTATCTTATAAACTTATTTAACGGACATAGTTATGTAGGCTCTTCTAGAAATATATCTCAACGCATGTCAAATTATCTTAATAAAAGTTATTTAATTTCTAAACAAAATTCTAATATGCCTATAAGTAAAACTTTACTTAAATATAGGCCTGAAAATTTTTCACTTGTTATAATTGAACACACTGAATCAAATCTATTATATGAAAGAGAGAGTTTCTGGATATCTAATTTAAAGCCTTATTACAATGTGTTAACAGAAGGAGGTACTTCAATAAATTATAAACATTCTGAAGAAACTAAAGTTCTACTATCTAAATTAGCTAAAGAGAGAGTTGTCTCAGAAGAAACTAAGAAAGCAATATCTGAAGCCTTAAAGAAGGAATTAAATCCTTTTTATGGGAAAACTCATGATTCCTAATCTTTAGAAAAAATTATAAATAGTAAGTCTTTAAGTAAAATTTATATTTATAATAGCTTAAATGAATTATTAGTTATATTCCCATCCGTAAAAACATTAGCTACAAAAATTAAAGCTAACTCTTCTTCTATTAACAAAACTATAGAAAATAATACTTTATTTAGAGGTGAATGGTATATTAGAAAAAGTTTAAATATTGATTCAGAAATTCCTAAATTTTCTTCATATCAGTCTTGTGATTATCTAATAGAAGATATGATTAAAAACTCTTCAATAAAACAAGCTATTTTTGTATTTGATTCAAATAAAAATTTTTTTATCTAAATATTCAGGAATAATGGAAGCTGAAAAAGAATTAGGTGTGCGTCATGAAAAAATAAAAAATTACGCTAAATTGAAATTACCATATAATGGGTATATTTTTAGCTATCATAGACTTTTAGACTATTAAGTTAATTTGTAACAGGAGTAGTTCTTGCTAATGCATCATTAGACGTAGCATTACACGATAAAAGTATTTACAATAATACAAGAAAGGAAATTATAACAACACATGATATTAGTAAAAAAGATAATTTAACAATTGAAGATAAAGAATATATAGAACAATTTTTTGTTGGATTATTAGAAGGTGATGGTACTATTACAACTAATTTAAATTCAAATAAATCCAAAAGTATTATAGTTCGTATAATTATTTCTATTATTAATAATAGGGAAAATTGTTCTATGCTTAATAAAATAAAAGATACCATAGGCGGAAGAGTAGTTATAGAAAGAAAAGATCGCTATGTGACTTGGATAGCTAGTAACAAAAACGATTTAACTAAAGTTTTTGCAATATTAGCTAAATATCCTTTATTAACCTCCAGAAAGCAAAGTCAATTAGAATTTGCTAAGAATTGTTTATTAGAAAAAGACATAGAAAATTTTTTAGTAAATAGAGCTAATAAATACAATAATAAAAAAGTTTTATTAGAAGAGCTTTCTAAAAAAGAAATACCTAATTATTTTGCCCCTTGGTTATCAGGATTTATAGAAGCTGAGGGTAATTTTAGTTTAGTCTTTAATGAAAAAGGTAAATTAAAAAAAAGTGCATTTACTATTGGACAAAATGATGAACTACATATTCTTAAATGGATCTGTTTGTATTTTAATAGTAAAAACTCTATTCTTAAAGATAAACCCAAAAAAGGAGGTAATTTTGAATACTATCGCTTATTTCTATATAATGTTGAATCTAGAAAACTTCTTTTTGAACATTTTAATAAATATCCCTTATTAGGTTATAAAAAAGTATCATATCTTAAATTTTTTAATTATCATCATTTAAAAATATCATAGTGTCATACTTATTATTGTTAATAGATGTGTCGTGATGTCACATTGCTTGATTAAAGTTATATTTAGTTTATCCTTTACTAAATGGTATTTTTAATCCGTAATATATAGTTACAGCTGTATATTATGAACGGTGAAAGTTATAATATGTACTCTAATGCTAGTACACTACTACAATATTGTAATCAACACCGTGGGTTTATTAATAAGATATTTTGGGCCCAAACTTACCTTAAATCTTATTGATTGATCTGTAGAGACTATACGCAATGTATTTGATTTAAAATTTAATTGTTTAAATCAATAAAGAGATAGTCCAATCCCCTTATAAATTGTTTATTAAATTGGACCCAGTAATTAATATAACATATAAAAAGGGAAGACTAGAATTATACCTAGTCTAATAATAATCAGACTTATTACGTAGTTGGAAAACTTTTTAACTTAAGTAAAAATACTAATACAGAAGATATATGTTATTATTACTCATTACTACCTCTTGTAAATTTACCTGCTGGTTCTACAGAATTTTTAAATCCTTTAGAATCTGAGGGTAATATTAGAACACAATTTAAAAATAAAAGAGGTGTATATTTATGGACAAATAAAATAAATAATAATCAATATATAGGAAGTGCTATGATTTTATCTTCAAGATTATCAGATTATTTTCAGAATTCTTATCTAAATTATCAAGCTTCTAGAGGTAGTGCGATATCTGCTGCTATACTAAAACATGGTCTATCTCAATTTACTTTACAATTAATTGAACTAGGTCCTTCACCTTCTCGTGATAGTCTTTCAGTGAATTCAGATTTTATATTATTAGAACAGTACTATTTAGATAGATATAAGCTAATTTATAATATTAGACGATTAGCATTAGGACCAGCTCCTGTATTGTCTCCTGATTATAAAAATCTTCCTATGGGAGAAAAAAATCTCCAATATGGAAAAGAAGGAGTAAAAAGTGCAGCATGGGATCATGAACATTCAGAAGATCAAAAAAGACTTTGGTCTTTAACTCGAAGTACGCCTATCTTTATCTATAATTTTGATAGTTTAAGCTTTAATTCTATTGTTTATGGTTATGAAAGATTAGCAGATTTCTTAGGAGTTCATACAAATACTGCTAGACGAGCAGTTAAATCTAATATTTTCTCTAAACAATACATTCTTTCATTATCCGAACTAAATAATGAAAATCTTTTAACTATAAAAGAAAGCATAAAACCTAAGAGTACCGCTATTAAAAAAATTTACATTTATAATAAGGATAAGTCTATACTACTAAAGACTTATCCCAGTGTAAACGCTTTTATGAAAATTTATAAAGTAAATGGCTCAGATGTAAAAATATTATGTTCTACAGATAAATTGTGGTTAGACGAATATTATCTATCCTATGACTTAATTGATGATGCTGATAACACGTTAACGGGAATAGATGAATTTAATCCTAATTTTAAAAGTAATAGTACAAGTAAACCTGTATATGCTTATTCTTCAGATGGAAAACTTTTTATTAAACGTTACTCCAGTCTAAGGGAATGTGTAAAAGATTTAGAAGGTAATCGTAATGCTAATACTAAATCTTTAGAATTACGTATAAAACATAAAGAACTCTATCACGGTTTTAGAGTCTCTTATAGTCCATTATTTGACCATGAAGAGTAAAAAAAAAATATATAAAATTAGTATTACTAAAGTTAAAGTGCTGCTACTATCAATTTGTAAATTTTGATATGAAATTATACTATTTGCTGAGACTTCTTTAGAATCTTTTATTACTTTAAATTTATAAATGAAAGCGTGATAAATAATTCACTATTATTATATATTCTTTGTCACTTTCAGACTTTCCTTAAAAAAGTAAAAATTTAAGAGATTTGAAAATCAGCAGTAAAATATTAATACTCAGAGACTAAACGATTAACTCTTTATTACTTTTTGTGTTTAAAGATGAAGATATAGTCCGCCTCAATATGAAAATTTTGAGTTAAATTTGAGCACACTTCCACTATGTATTATCAATGGGAGCTGTATTTGCATTATTTGCTGGATTCTATTACTGGGCACCTAAAATCGTAGGTAAAACTTATAACGAAACTTTAGGAAAAATACACTTCTGGACAATGTTCGCAGGGGTTAAAAAAATAAATTTATTACTTCCCTATTTTAAATTTTTTAAATCTTCTCCTAAACTTATTTTAATAAATCTAATACTAAATCTGAAGAAGAAAATTTTGATATTCCATTACCAGCCTTAATAGAGAATGATTTTATTGATATTGATGATAATACTTTAGATTTTCAAATTAATAATTTACCTACGCCTCCTTTACCTGAAGAAGACAAAAATAAAAAACATATTATAGAAAAATTAAAAAATATTCAATCGGAAGCTAAGTTCATAGATATAAAAGAATCTAAGACTGACATTTTATTTAAAATAAAAAATAAAGCAGGAACATATATGTTTTTTAACTTAGTAAATGGTCAAACATATATTGGTAGTAGTGTTAAATTAGATAGAAGATTTAGAGCTCATATTAATAATATAGGTAAAGTTAAATATCCTCTATATAATGCATTAAATAAAAATGGTATAAATAATTTCGCTTTCTTAGTCTTACAATTCTGTGAGCCTAATGAAGAAATTTGTTTAGGTTTAGAGCAAAATTATCTTGACTTACATAATCCTGAATATAATATACTAAATTTGGCTGGTTCCTCACGAGGCTTTAAACACTCTCCGGATACTATAGCAAATCTTAAAAAAACTCATGCTGGAAAATTACACCCTAGATTTGGTCAGAAGGTAAGCGATGAACAGAAAAGACTGACAGCTTTATCTTTAAAAAAATTCTATGAGGAACATGAGCATCATGCTAAAGGTAAAAAGGGGAAATTATCATCTCAATATGGAATCGGAGGTACTGAAATAATTATGACTAATGAATCTAATGAGGTAATCTCATTTCCTTCGATTAACAGTGCTAGAATACACTTCAAAGTTAGATTTACAACGATCTCTCAAAATATTAATAAATCGGTTATAATTAAAGGAGAAAAATGGTTTATTACTACTAAACCTAAAAGTTAAAAGATTTAAATAAAAATTAAAGAGGTAAAAGTTTAGTTAGCCCCATTTTTAAATCTTTCTATTTGTTGGAAACTCCAAATTCTAAATCTACCTTCAGTTAGGATGGTAATGCCCTAAGGTGGCATACTTGTAGATCAGGGTTTTGTGAATAGTATTTAAATATTTTTTTTACGATGCCACCCTCCTAGTAAAATTTTGAGGTTAAAATGGTTTAGATAATTACAATGGACAATCAACAGGAAATAATAATATAATTAGATATGTATCCTTAGAGACTATACGTTTGAAATTTAGATACTTTGACGAACCTTTAATAATCGATGGCCTCATTAAGTTTTTAAGGTATAACAAATTTCGTCTAAATAAAAAAGATAGTCCAAACCTATTTTAAATAATAGGAGTTATTGTAACTTAACTTTCTTCCCTCTAACCTAATGTTGGGGGCTCATAGAAGAGATTTTATGATGTATTTTTTTCTTTTATCTAATAGAAAGACAAAAGATAAATAAATTTGGATATATGAACTGGAACTTTCAAATATTTGTTAGTACAATTTAATACTTATTGTAAGAATTTAACAAGCTTGAATAACCAGCAGGTTAAAAAAAGATTAATTAAAATTTGTTCACGTTGTAATTTTTATTTTTATGAATGAATTTAACTTTACTCAATTAAAATAACCTCAACGATCATACGCCAAAAATCCTTAACCTTTATGCTTTAATCTTCTAATGCTTTAATATTTTAAAATTAAAAATAATAAAAACTAATTTAAATCCTTTAATATGTTAAAAACTTATGGCTGTACTATTAGATAGTATTAGGATTCAACTAAGGATTATGATATGATCTATTCTCTATTAATTATTGTTAAAGAGAAAGCTAAACAAGTTCAAACAATTTTACTTTTATAATAATTTTGTTCCACTATCTTTCAAAAAGCGTAGCTCTAGTTTCTTAAATAATTGTTTAATCTCAAGATATTCAGATTCATTACCTATTTTTTTCAATGGTAAAAGATATTATTGTAAGTCTACTGATTCTGATAGGGCTAATAAAAATGCTTACTATTTTGAATCTTTAGAACTAGGTTTTGAACAAATAAAAAATTCCCTTTTAGGGGTTGCAGGAGTTTACAAATTAATTAACAAAGAGGACTCTACTCGATTTTATATTGGTAGTACTGTTAATATTTCACGACGTATAAGTGAATATGTTAATCTAACTAGAGGTACTCGGTCTCCTAAGTCAAATTCAGAATTAGAGATCTCCCGAACTTCCGCTTCTGGATGGATTTTAGTTATTTTAGAAATTACTTCTCCTCAATTATCACTTATTCATGAACAGTTTGCTTTAATAAAATATAAGCCCACTATTAATAAATATTTCAATATTATACCTAAAATTAACCCACAATGGGGAGATCTTGATTTAGCCCTAACTCAGATTAAATCTTTTCAATCGCAATTCCCAAAAGATTCTTTTGGCTTTATTCGATTTGAGAAATTTTTTAAAGCATTTACTATAGCTAAGGATACTAAATTTGATAATAAACTAACCACAGATGAAACACTATCTTCAGGCTATTCTACTTTAGTTTTCCTCTATCATAAAAGTTTACCTAATAAAGAACCTGTTGTTTATTCTTCAATAAATAAAACATTAAAATCCTTATCTATTTCTTACGGTTCTTTAATTGATTGTATTACTAATAAGTATATTTTAAAAGAAGATCTAATATTATCTTTTGAATCTCTTAGCTCCGAAAATATAAAGGAGTACTCTTATAGAGTGGTGACAATCTATTAAGAAAAACTGTTATTCTTTATAATGATGAATTAGAGCCTGTTTTTGAGTTTAATTCTGCTAGATAAATGGCTAGACATTTTAATATTGATGGAAAAAAAAGCACGGAGTGCTATTTCTAAAGGAGTTTATTTAGATTAGACTCTAATAGCTAAACCAGTTTCCTTCAGAAAGAAAGTTTTTGTTTTTGATAGTGAGACTTTTAATTTTATAATAGAGTTAAAAAGTATTACTGTAGCACAAAAGTATGCTAAGGTAAACTTTTATACAATGAGGAGTTTGCTTGAGACTAATAATCCCCATAATGGGAAAATTTATAGCTACTGTAAAAAAATTTAACACACAATTAATTAATAGGTAAGGCAACACTTCTTAGGTCTAGCCGGTATAATAATATTATTATCTATTTATGATTTTTCATATAGTTTTTGTTCGAATATAATTCAAAGTCTTTCTATAATTTCAATAAAACCTTTTGGTCCACATATCGAACCTGAATTTTTAAATAAACCTGTACGTCTCTATAAACCTAATTTAGATCGTAATTTAATAGGAATAGAAAATAAAAATCGTACAATTATTTATCAATGGGTAAATTTAATCAATGGAAAAATGTACGTAGGGAGTGTCTGGAATGGTTCTATTAGACTCTTATCTTATTTTAGGCCAAGTATTTTAAAAAGAAACTACCCTATCTATAATAGTATTACTCATTATACACATAACAATTTTATGTTAGTAATTTTAGAAGATTTAGGTAAAACTGGTTCTGTTGATAAAAAATATATGCTATCACGAGAACAATTTTATCTAGATTTATTATTTAAAAAATATCCTTTATTAAATTTAAATTCTTCTCCTACAGCAGGAACTACCGTAGGTTTTAAACATAAAGACGAATTCCGTCTGAGCAGAACTGGTACTTTAAATCCTATGTCAGGTAAAGAATTTTCTCCTGAATTTATCTTCATGCAAACACGATATAAAAAAGGTATAAATAATCTTCTATTTGGAACAAAAAAATCAGCAATAACACTTGCTAAAATAACTAAACTTGTTTATGTTTATAATGCTGAAAATATGTCTTTTATAGGGGCTTATCCTACTGTAGAGTGTTCCAAAACATTTAAAATAGGTAAGGATACTTTATCTAAATATTTAAAATCAGGACTACCTTACAAAGGTAAAATTTATTCAAGAACAAAACTACATAAATAATAATTATAATGCCTCTTTAAGTTCTTTAAACACTTAATAGAAAATCGGGTGAATTGCAAAAAACACCTTAATTTAAGGTCAATTTGCAGCGAATATTTTCTCGGTATATAGACGTCGACGCGTTAGAGTAAAAAACGTTCAACGACTAACAGGTGAGTAGTACCAACAATAAGCCTGTACTGTAAAATTTTTTACAGTAGCGCCCGATCAGTTTGTCGTCGTAAAATTTTCAAACTGAATGACATAGTCTGAACTTAACCGTAAGGTTAAGAGTTTAGGTTTATCCTAAGAATAACACAATTGATGCCTAGAAGAATACCAGACTATCCTGATGCTTATGCAGAATGGAATGCTATATCTAGTTTCGGTTCAATAGTTTCAGTAGTATCTACTGTGCTATTCGGATATATAATTTACGACTTATTTATTAACGGTAAAGAAGTTAATAATGCTCCTTGGCATATGCCTAGTTTCTTTAGCTCTGTTTCAGTTCTTAATACAAACGTAAGCACTGAAGTTGCAGAATCTTTAGAGTGGGCTATCTTAAGTCCAGCTCCATTTCATGGTTTTGTAGAAGTACCTACAGAATTTCAAAAAAATAATTAATTAATAATAGTAAAAAAAAAAAGCTATTGAAAAATATCACTTACACCCCTATAGCTAGCCTATTTTGGCTAATTCTAAAATATAAATCTTTTATTATCTAGTAGTTCTTCTTCTAATTCTACTTCTTCTTCTACTTCTCATAGGACTTCTACTTCTTTATGTGACTCCTATTAGTGTAATGAAGTATATAAGTACATTTTTAATATAAAAATCTAAACCTCTAAATTAAAAAAAAAGTGACTTGGACTTATTATTTAATCTTAATAAATCTTAGTCCTAAAATATTAAAATAAAATAAAAATATCTTATATTACTCATTTATTGATCTTGATTTTTTTAATTAACCCCTATTATCTTCAAAGTTCTATTAATAAAGTATGAGAAATACTCTAGCTAAATTAGATATTCCAAAATTCTCTTCTTTAATTTAAGGCAAATTATAAATTTTATAATTAAATTTTGAATTTAAATTATACATACTATTGTTAAATATAACTTAGTCTTTAATAATGAGTAGTATAATATAAATGAAAATGATAGCATGCAGTATTAACTTATTTAAAAATATTTTAAAGTATTACTGCTTATGTTAAAATAGTTTAGCTTTTGTTAATATAGTACTTATTTTATAGCTTTATAAAAAAAAAAGAATAGTCTAAATTTGTCTAATTCTTGTTTTTCATAATAAAGTTTAAATCTTTAAAAAAATTAGGAATACTGTTTACTTTAAGACAGAATGATAATAAACATGATAACATTACTCTTAGTGATACCTTTAATAGGAAGTTTTTGCTTATTACCATTCAGAGAAAATTCACCTTCAAATATTAGCAAAATGAAACAAATTGCTTTAGCTACAAGTCTGCTTAATTTATTTGTTTCTGTATTATTATGGATAGAATTTGATTATAATTCTACTGATTACCAATTTGTATATGAATTTAAAGAATTAAGGTTTTGCCATTTAAATGTAGGAGTTGATGGAACTTCTTTATATTTTGTATTATTAACTACTTTTATTACTCCCATTTGTTTATTGTCTAATTGGACAGATATTACGGAAAAGATAAAATACTTTCTTATCTCTTTTTTAATATTAGAAACATTACAAATAGCTGTTTTTGTAGTGTTAGATTTATTATTATTTTATATTTTCTTTGAAAGTGTTTTAATACCTTTATTCATTATAATTTTAACTTGGGGTGCAAGTACTTCTAGAATAAGAGCTGCTTTCTTACTATTCCTTTACACCTTATTTGGTTCTTTATTTATGCTATTAGCAATAATGACTATTTATCATTATTTAGGAAGCACTGACTTCCAATTAATTTCTTTAACAGAAATTAGCTTAGAGAGTCAAAAATGGTTATGGTTGTCACCCTCCTTCAGCAAGAGAGATATGACCAACAGATTAATTCATTCAAGTAATAGCACTTTAAATACTGGGAGAGAATGTAAAAGCTTAGTAGTTTATATGTCTCCCACTTCTATGGACTCTACCTTAAAATATAAAGGTTTTACGTCAAAACTTAGAGAAATGTGTCAAATTCCTGTTCATTTACATTCTATTATAGTAGGTGTTCTTTTGTCAGATGGTTGGTTATATAAAAATAAATCAGGTAAAACTTTATTGGCCCTAAAACAAACTAATTTTGAATACCTTTGGTTAGTTTATACTAAACTATCTCATTATTGTAGGTCACTACCTAGAACAACTAAAACCAATATTAACGGTAAAAATTTTACCTGTGTCATGTTTGCTACTAGAGTTTATCCTTGTTTTACCGAATGGTATGATATGTTTTATCAGGAAGGAAAAAAAATAGTGCCTTTAGATTTATATAACATGTTAACTTATGAAGCATTAGCCCACTTGATTATGGGAGATGGAACTAAAGTTAACAGAGGTCTGACTCTCCAAACTCAATCTTTTACTATTCAAGAGTGTGTATTTATTATAAGTATATTAATATATAAATTTAACTTAAAATGTAGTATACACATGCAAAGAAATCAACCTACTATTTATATTTCAAGTAAATCTATGGATAAACTTAGACCTTTAATATTACCCTATATGTGTAAAAGTATGATGTATAAAATAGGTATAGGGTCCAAATAAATTTAAAGAACAATGATTTTATTACTATGAATTATTTCTGCGTGGCAAACTCGAGAGACCTCTTAAAGTTAGAATAAGTAATTACTTTAAGAATATCGTCGAACTAAGTCAATGACTGGAAACTATCATTGTAAAAGCGTAGAGGCCAAACGCCACATGATCATCTAAGTAACAATAAAATTGTTATATGATATTATAAGAAATGGTCCGGTTCACCGGCGACGGATTTTAGCTTAACACCTAAATAAGGTATGAATACCATGTCCTCAGGACAGTCCACGATTGTATTCATACTGAGAAAATAAGCCAGCTGTATCTGAAACGATAGAAGGCCTAACCCTGAGCATTCTTTTTAGCTTTCGCTATAAAAACTCCTATTTGGCCTTTAAATACTTGGTTAATTAAAGCACACGTAGAAGCTCCTTTAGCTGGAAGTATTATTTTAGCAGGTACTATTTTAAAATTGGCAACTTATGGGTATCTTCGAGTATTAATACCATTTTTACCAGATGCAACCAATTATTTTATGCCTCTTGTTCAAACTTTAGCTATCATATCTTTAATCTACGCAAGTCTATCTACAATTAGACAGATCGATACTAAAGCTGTAATTGCTTATAGTAGTGTTGCTCACATGGCAGTTGCAATATTAGGACTTTTCTCTAATTCAATTCAAGGAATAGAAGGAAGTATTTTATTAGGTCTTGCTCATGGTTTTGTATCACCAGCGCTATTTATAATTTGTGGGGGTATTATTTATAATCGTACCCACTCTAGAGTAATAGCTTACCATAAAGGATTGGCTAACTATATGCCTGTGTTTACTATACTATTCTTACTTTTCACTCTATTTAACACAGGAATCCCACTATCATTGAACTTTCCTGGAGAAATACTATCTTTAATGGGAACTTGGTTTAGAAGTCCTATACTTGCAGCATTAGGTGCTACAGGAATAGTCCTAAGTGCTTGCTATTCAATATTCTTATATAATAGAATCTCTTACGGATCTTACTCTAACTATCTGTTGCCTTTAAAAGATATAAATAGAAGAGAATTTAGCTTATTATTCACATTATTAATTCCAACAGTTTTACTAGGAATCTTCCCAAATATAATTTTAGAAGGATTGCACACATCTATCTCATCAATAATTTATAGTATTTCCTAAAAATATTTGTAGGTTTATTCTTCTAATATAGATAAATTAGTTTATTTATTCTAGATAGTTAAAGTCACTTTATTAAAATAGAAAGGAACCTTTTTATCTTTTATCTTTTATCTTTATCTTTTTCATATACATTCTATTTAACATAATTTTTATAAAGTTTTAATTTTACTCCTTAATATTTTTAAATTTTAAATAGACGATTACTTTTCATCTAGTAACTTAAACTATTTTTATATAGTATCGTCCATTATGGGTTAACTTTAATTTTCAAAATAAGCAACCAAGTATAATTCTTATTAGGAATTTATTATAATTTTATAAAAGATTAGTTTTTTTTTTTTACTAATAATTATTTTAATTATAAATTAAATTATTATGTAGTCGCTATTATTAAAACTATCTCTATACAAACTAAATACCTTGGTGTTTTTACAATATTAAATAGAAATGACAAATATTAATAGAAAACAATTTCAAGCTTTTCCATTTCATTTAGTAGATCCTAGTCCTTGGCCATTATTAACTAGTTTTGCATTATTAGTAATGACAATAGGAGCAGTAATGTATTTCCATGGATTTACAAACGGAGGATACTTATTAAGCCTAGGATTTATATTAACTAGTTCTGCAATGATATTATGGTTTAGAGATGTAGCTATAGAGGGTACAAAAAAACAAATTATAAAAAATAAAGCTCATAGTATTAATGTCAAACTTAGATTATTTAAATTTCTTTTAAATTTTAATTTAACAAGCCTTGTGGTCAAATTAGCCTCAAAATTAATTATTTATTATAACCTATTTTATTCTGATTATCTTATTATTAAAAATAAAATTATTAGTAGTTATAAATTGAAGGAATCACTATTATTAAAAAACACTTTAGTGTCTGAGCCTTACTATTTAGAAAATAATTTAAATACTTTTGGTTTTAAAGATAAAAATTCAGAATCTGAAATAGAAAAAATATATACTAATGAAGAATTAGGTCACTATCTAGCCGGATTATTAGAAGGAGACGGAAACATTAATATTCCTGCTAGTGGAAATACTACTCTTAATAGAGTTTTAAATCCTCGCATAACTTTTACTGGTTCTAAAAGTAATCTTATTTTATACAAAACTTTACAAAATCTTTTAGGAGGTATAGGTAGATTCTCAATTAAAGACGATAATACTGAAACTATTCGGTATATAATAGGAGACATTGAAGGCCTAAAATTTCTTATTAGATTATTGCATAATAAATTAAGAACTTCTAAAAATATTACTTTTAATAAGTTAATTCAATTTATGAATTCTAAATATAATTTAGAGATTGAAGAAAGTAAATTAGATACTTCAGATATAGGTTCTAATAGTTGGCTAACAGGATTTACTGAAGCTGACGGTAATTTTAGTATAAAAATACGAGATGCTAAACCTAAAACAGAAACAACTAAAAGATCTACTAGTGCTAGTGTGAATTTAAATTTTAAGATTAGCCAGAGATCTTATGATAGACCTACTTCTTCCTCTATGTATCCAATTATGGAAAAAATATCTAATTTTCTTTCTTGTAATTTACAAATTATTAAAAACACTAACACCTCTCTAAAATTAGAGCCTATTGATACTTTGATTGCTGAAGTTTCAGCATTAAATAAGATTGATATTATTATTACTTATTTTAACAAGTTTCCCTTGTTAGGTATGAAACAGTTAGACTTCAATGATTGGAAGTCTGTATATTTTATGATTAAGAAAAGAGAACATCTTACAGAATCAGGAAGACTTAAAATTAATCTAATTAAGTCTAATATGAATAGTAAAAGAACCTCATAAAGATTGACTTAATTTATATTCAAAAAAAAGTCGAACTTAAAATTAGACTATATCTTAAGTTTAAGAAGATTGATTTTTATTGTTTAAATCCTTTCATTTATATCAATGCCTCTTAATTAAAATTTTAAAAAATCTTAAAAATCTAAGCCTTTTTACTTAATATCTTATGTGCTCTCTTAAAATTTGACTGTATGTTGAGACTAATAAACTTCAAAATACTTATGAGCTAGTATACTTAATAATTTAAATTATTAATATTTTATAAGTAAAAATTTTTGAATATTGTTATATCAACAGGATCCTAATATATGAAAATTTCTAGGTATTAATAGGCTTAACTTCAATAAAATTAATAGGATTTTTTCTCATACGAAAATTATCAAATTTTATCTGGGAGCTTATGACCATTAAATATGTTTCATATATTTCCTTAGAGACTAAAAGTCTTAAAATTTACACTATATCCAGGCTCTAAAAGTTAAGTCTTGAAAATTATAGTTTTCTCATACGACTGAGAGTTTGGACTAATAGTTTAATTTAAGAAATAGTCCAAGTTTTCATATAAAAATACTATAAATTATTATTTGGAAGAATGTCTATTTGATACGACTAGAAAATGTTCACAAAAAAATTTTTTTAATTAAAAATTTGCACTCTATAAGTGTAAATGTTAATAAATACACCACATTATTCTTCACTTATTTAATAATATTAATATTAGGAGACACTAATAATTTTTTATATGAAAATCTTATGACATATATGGGTAACCACACTAGTCAAGTACAAAAAGGTTTAACTATAGGTGTAGCTTTATTTATCGTATCTGAAATCTTTGCTTTCTTATCAATTTTTTGGGCATTCTTCCATTCAAGTTTAGCACCTACTATCGAAATAGGTAATAGTTGGCCTCCTTTTGGAATTGAAGCTTTAGATCCTTTTGCAATACCTCTATTAAATACTATTTTATTATTATCTTCAGGTGCTTTTGTAACTTATGGACACCATGCTTTAATACAGGGAGATAGAAGAGGAGCTATTTTAGGTACTCTTTTAACTATTATATTTGCAATTCTTTTCACAGGATTACAATACTATGAATATTTAGAAGCAGGTTTCACTATTGCAGATAGTGTATACGGAAGTGTATTCTTCTGCTCTACTGGTCATTAGGCCCCTTTATTTTTATATAAAGAGCATTCTACTATATGCGTAAAGTCTCCGGAAACTTTTTATTATTGTTTAATTAAAAATAAAATTAAATAGGAATAATACGCAGGACACACACATCCTCAGAGAATTTACGTGGAATAACTATCCTTAGACTTATCTTTAATCTTAAATATTAAATCTTCTAGTTTTAGAAGATTTTGCCTTATCATATTGTATTTTTATGCCTAATTCTAATCTGATATTAGGATCCAGTAAGTATAAAAGGATATGATTAGATGATAAGCAGGAGTCTTAGTTAAAGATAAATTCCATTTCCTTTTAAATAATAAATATTTTAAGTACAAAATTTTAATATCTCAGATAAGATTATTTATTAAATAAAATATTATTTAAGGAAAAGCTACCAACATGCTCTACTTTTTCAACTTCTTCTATTTATCATAGATATATGCATAGGACACCTGTTACTAGCTCTATTCCTACTATGTCGGAATTGGCTATTATTTCAAATAATCTAACTAGTTCTAATCTTTCGCCTCTACAATTAAAAAATAAAAGAGGTGAATCTTTTACTCTAGAATCTGAATTTATTGAGTGGTTTACTGGCTTTACAGATGGGGAAGGAAATTTTAATGTTAGCCTTAAAGGTTATACAGATAATAGTTTTAGACATGTTCAAGTAACTTTCCAAATAGCTTTACATAAAGATGACAGAAAAGTTTTAGAATTTATAAAAGATAAAATCCATTGTGGATCTATTTCTGAAAGTGGGGATCGTTTAAATTTTTTTGTTAATGATATTTTATCTGTGCAGAATATTATTATCCCTATTTTTGAAAACTTTGGATTAAGATCTTCTAAAATTCATAGTTTTAATCTTTTTAAAAAAGTATCTTTATTAATATCTGAAAAAAAGCATCTAAGTCTTGAAGGTAAAGAGACTATAATTAATTACAGGAAAATTTTAATTAATCTCTTTGTACACCCTAAGCCTTCTTCTCCTACTTTTATAACCAATTTTTGGTTAATAGGTTTTATAGAAGGAGAAGCTTCTTTTTCAAGTTCTAATTTATCACCGCGTTTAAAATTCGAAAATAGCATAGTAGAAGAAAATTTATTTAAACTAATTCAAACTTCTTTAGGATTAAATAATAAAATTCAATATCCTAAGCCCAGGGATAGAGGATTTAATGAGAAAAAGACAGTTGTATTAGAATATACTAAAATTGAATATCTATATTGTGTAATATTACCTCTTTTTGATGTAACTTTTTCGTCTTGGCATACAAAGAAGAAATTAGATTTTCTAGATTGGTCTTTAATAGTAAAACTAAATTTCCATGGTTATCATTTAATCCATGAAGGAGCTTCTTTAATTAAATTGTTAAAATCGCGTATGAATAATTTTAGACTAACAACTAATACTCTTTATAAAGGTTCTTTAGAAATATCTCATAAAGATATAGACTTAGTTTATTCATTACCTGGGCCTTATGAAATTTATGGTCCTCTTAGAACCAAATCGGGGACTTATGATTTAATATCTAGACCTAAAATAATAGTTAAGGATTCTAAGGGTAATCTTTATAAATTTAATAGTGTAAGTTTATTATCTAAAGAACTCAAATTAGATAAAAAAGAAGTTATTAGGGCTCTACTTTTTAATAATAGCCTAAATGGTTATGAATTTTACCCTGATATACTTAATTAATCAATATTATTATTTAAAGGAAAATGCTGCATGGAATGCACGTAATAGTAGGAACTTTATTCATTTTAGTAGGTTTCATAAGAATGATAAACTATCATTTAACAGATTCACACCACCAAGGATTTGAAGCTGCTATCCTATACTGGCATTTCGTTGACGTAGTGTGGCTATTCTTATTCATAGCTGTTTACTATTGGAGTGGTAACTAAATTTTAGAAAAATTATCTTGGAAATAGCACTTTATAATTATTCTCAAAATGTCTCATTCAAAAAATATTTATTATTTTTCTTAAATTATGAGTTATAGGTGTACTAGGTATAAATTTCTTATATTATTAACCTTTTGGAGATCAAAAAAAGTTTATTAGAAAATGTTTTTTAATTACTTATAGGAATACTTCTTAAATTAAGCTCCTATGTAGAAAAAAATTTTTAATGAAGCCCCAGTAGCATATATAAACTTTGAAAAGATTTAATTATTAAATAATCTTATTTTTTTTAAATGCTATCACACTAGTAAACTATAGCTTAAAATAGTAAGTATAATGAACCTTATTTATTTTTTTACCTTAATCTTTTTTAATTAAAAATTTAAACTAGAAATATTAAAGATTAGCAATTATTTATCCAGATTAAAAATTTACTTAATTCAATCAATTGACCTGACTTTAAATTCGAGACTTTTAAATCTCGCAAATTTTAACTTAGACTTACATTTATTCTTAAGATTTACTATTTTACTAACATTTAATTCATTTAGTCTATCGGTCTGTATTATCTAAAATATTTTCTTCTTGGACTGGATCTTGTTTTATAACATCCGATTAAAATAACAACAATAAAAATTTAAGGTATGAATTTTAAGGTGAGACAGCTTTTTAATTTTGTAATATTTTTCTTAAACCTCAAGTATGACTAATATAAGGGTCCTTATTCAAGAATATTATAAATGATTTCTAGTGTAATTACTCCAGAATAAACCTTTGGCTATATAATTCTAATAATTATAGAAAGATTCCTATTTCTATTTCTATTTCTTTGACTTACTTGTGTTAATAGTTTTAAGTCTTATTATTTTTAAAGAAAATTATTCTACATAAAAGGTCTTATTCTTATTTTAATTTATTCTTAATAAGAACAGTCTTATATTTGTCTAATTTTTCATTTAAGAAATTTAATTATTTTAAAGCAAAAATAAAAGGAGAAAAAATTTTCCTCTGGATTTTTAAATAAAATGCCTCAATTATTACCATTTTTTTTTGTAAATCAAATATCATTTTCGTTTATTACTCTTCTAGCATTAATTTATATTTTTTCTAAATATATCTTACCTATGTTTACATTTGGACAAGTTGTAAGAATGTACATTACTAAATTAAGTTCTTAATCATTAAAAAATTTTTTAATTAACCCCTTTTTTCTACTCTTCTATTTTTTTAATTTGTAGCCTACAATTTATCTTCTACTTCTCATAGTACTTCTACTTCTCATAGGACTACTACCAGTCATAGGAGTTCTACTATTTACTGGTAATTCTTCTACTCTTTACTCATTTATTTAATTAATAATAAATTTCAGTAATTTTCCTTTTTTAAGAAACTATTAAATAATATTTTACTTCTTAATAACTAACACTAATTAGGGTCTATCTTTTTGGCTCATATAGTGTCAATAATATAAATATTTTATAATTAAAGTAACTAATTTGTTAGCACTATACTATATGTAAAACTTATAATTAAATATTATTTAATATATGAATATGCCTATTTTTAAAGACCTATTTGATTAAATCAACTTAATAAATAATAAAATATTATCCTAGTGTATAGAAATATAAGGGTAAAGATTTTTTTTTTGGTTATTTTTATTTTTTTTTTTCCTTTCATTAAATGTTCCCTAAGGAATTAATTCTAATTTATGAATTTATCATTGTTTTTATTTTTAATAGGTATACTTGGTTTTATTTTAAATAGAAAAAATTTACTATTGCTAATAATTTCTATAGAAATAATGCTTCTGGCTGTAACTCTTTTAATAATAGTATCTAGCTTTGGTTTTGATGATAACATAGGTCAAACATTTGGAATTTATATAATTGCAATTGCAGGTGCTGAATCTGTTATAGGTTTAAGTATACTTGTAGCTTACTATCGATTAAGAGGAAGTATCTCTCTTAGAACATAATGTATTTAACAATTTTAGTATTACCTCTATTAGGTTCTATTTTTTCCGGTTTAATGGGAAGAAAGTTGGGAGTTACTGGTTCTCATATTATAACAATTACTTGCTTAGTTTTAGCTTCAGTGCTAGCTAGTTTTGCATTTTATGAAGTAGGAATTAGTGGAAGCCCTGTGTCAATACGACTAAGCAGTTGGATTGATTCTGAAAACTTGTCTGTATCATGGGAATTCTTATTTGATTCTTTAACAGTTTCAATGTTTATCCCTGTATTGTACATATCAACACTAATTCACCTATTTTCTGTAAATTACATGGTAGAAGATCCTGCTAAATGTTCTGGGACAACATTTTTTGGGTGTAAACTATCAAACTCCGGGGAACCCCTAAAGCTTCTGGTACCAAGCTATAGTCGAAAGGCTATAAGTGGATGGAGTAATTACCCATGTATGGTAACAAGCCAGGAGATAGATTAAAAGAAAATGGGCAATCGCGGATCTAAGTCAGATTTTAATCTTGATTTATACTCAAATTTAATTTTAACAATAATAACTTTATATGCGCTTTTATGTTTCTGGCTCTCAGAGTCTACGTACCAAAATTTTTTTATTTTTTTTTTACTACTGTAGCACCTATTGTGGCTTACATTGAGGCTGACCAAGAAAAACTTAATATCCTTAAATTATACGTTGCGAAATCGGGAGTATACCGAAGGGTTTACAAGGATAAGGTTAAAAGTTATATTTGAAGTTCTATCCACTAGTCAAGAAGATTTTCTTGTTATTATAAAGTTTTTGATAAAAAACAGAAGTATTATTAATAATGCATTGTTAAAATATGGTTATGCTAAGTTTTATCTAGAAATTCTTGAATATTGTGAACCGACTAAATGTTTCGAAAGGGAGCAATATTATATGGATCTATTTAAGCCCGAGTATAATATACTAAAAACAGCAGGTTCTCTTTCAGGATATAAGCATTTGGAAGAAACAATAAAAAAAATAAGTGATAGTATGAAAGGAAATAAAAAAGGGGTAAATGGCTTAGGACGTAAAAGAGCAGAAGGAGCAGGTAGCCCTAGTATACCTATAGAAGTTTTAGATTTGGAGGCAGGGAATAAAACTATTTATCCTTCAATGAGTGAAGCAGCAAAAGCCTTAGGTGTGCCTTCAGGTAGTATTCGAATGTCTTTTTCTCGTAACACACATACGCCCTATAAAGGTAGATATTTTTTGCAAAAAATAACTAAGCCCTAAAAAAATTAAAATTAAGATATAAATTAAGGATCATCTGTAAAAGAGCAACGAGTAGACGGTAGTTGGTGCATAGAAAAATACAGCCCTATGTACTTAAGGTGTACTCTAATGGGTTTCGAAAGAAACTATCAAATCAAAATCCCTTCTAAACAATTAAATTATAATGTCAACAAATTTTCTACCTTTAACTATTCATCTAATGTCAATCCTTGGTTTTGGACTGGTCTTATTGATGCTGAAGGCTCATTTAGTATTATTATAGTTTGAAGTAAAACCCTTAAACAGGCTGGATAATTAATTATAAATTTAAAAAGGGTCAGCATAAACGGTATATCTCTGTATTATTACAATAACAAACCTTTTTTGGTGGAATTGGTTCTATACATATAAATCCAAATTAAAAACAAAGTAAATTATTCTGTTGATTCTAATAAAGATTTAACAAACCTAATTATTCATTTAGAAAAATACCCCTTATTAACTCAAAAGGCAGCAGATCTTATTTTTTTTAAATAAGTAATAAAACTAATGAACAATAAAGCTCATCTGTCTATCTAAGGATTAAATCAAATAATTAATATAAAAGCATCAATTAATTTAGGTTTATCTGAATTTTTAAAATCTGAGTTTAATGATTTTACTCCTGTTGAAAGACAAGTCATTAATACTGAAAACATTCCTGATCCTAATTGGATTGCAGGATTTGTAACATGTGAAGGAAATTTTGATGTTAGAATTACCCAGCAGTCAACAAATAAAATAGGATCTCGAGTTCAATTAAGATTTAGAATATACCAACACGAAAGAGATAAAAATTTAATGGAGTGTTTAATTAAATATTTAGGATCAGGAAAAATATACAAATATCCTGGAAAGTCTGCAGTTGTTTTAACAATATTTCATTTTTCGGATATAACTAATATAATAATTCCTTTTTTTGAAAATAATCCTCTGCTTGGTGTAAAACTATTTGATTATCTTGATTGGTGTAAAATTGCTAAACTAATGAATGAGGGTTCCCATCTTACACTTGTAGGACTAAATTTAATTCGAGAAATAAAATCTGGGATGAACACAGGTAGAGACATTACTAATATTTAATTGCATGATAAATTTGATGGCCATGCACAATCAAAGATTCTTTTCATATTTATCTTTATTCACTTTCTTTATGTTAATTTTAGTTTCCGGAGCTAATTATTTTGTATTATTTGTAGGTTGGGAAGGTATTGGAGTAGCTTCTTATCTTTTAATCAACTTTTGGTGGACTAGATTACAAGCAAATAAAGCAGCTATTCTAGCCTTCACTATGAATAGAGTAGGTGCTTTGAGGGGTAGGATCTCTCTAACGTGCCTAAAACTATCAAACTCCGGGGACACCCTAAAGCTTATGATACCAAGCTATAGTCGAAAGGCTATAAGTGGCCAGACTAATTACCTGGGTATGGTAACAAGTCAGAAGATAATCGAAAGTGCAATGGGTTATCGCGGATCTAAGTCAGTATTACGAAGAAGTACTGTAAAAGAGCAACGAGTAGACGGTAGTTGGAGCAATTATTTATTAAGTAATTCGCTCTTAAGGTGTACTCTAATGGGTTTCGAAAGAAACTATCAAATCAAAGTCCTTTCTAAACAATTAAATAAAACAAATTTTTGTACCAGCGCCGTGGCCACAGATGCGCTAGTTCAATTCACTAATTTAGATCCATTTTTTGTTACTGGTTTTTGCGACGGTGAAGCTTCTTTCAGTATAGCTATATCTATAGATAAACGGATAAAAGGAAGAGTTGTTTGGGTCGTAAAACCGAGTTTTCAAATCTCTTTACATTCTAGGGATATGAAATTATTATTACAATTGCAAGAATTTTTTGCCTGCGGAAGCATCGTTAGCAAAAATAATCGAAGCGAAGGAAGCTTTAGAGTAAATTCACTTCATGATTTAACAAATATTATAATTCCACACTTTGTAAATTATCCTTTACTTTCTCAAAAAGCTGCGGATTTTGATTTATTTAAACAAATTGTTAACCTTATTAACACTAAGGCTCACTTGACTGACGGAGGACTTCAGCAAATAATTAATATTAGAGCTTCAATGAACTTAGGCCTATCTGATTTGCAAAAATCTGAGTTTATTAATTATAAACCAGTGCCTCGACCAATTATTAATTATACTGAAATTCCAAATCCTCATTGGATTGCCGGATTTACAAGCGCTGAAGGTTGCTTTTTAGTTAGTATTTCAAAATCTAAAAATAAAATAGGTCATATTATTCAATTAATATTTAAAATATCGCAGCATCACAGAGACAAAAAATTATTAGAATTAATTGCTAAATATTTGAATTGTGGAGCCGTTTATTCTCACAGTGAAAATGCTTTCGTATTTACAGTGGGTAAACTTGTAGATATAAATAATAAAATTATTCCTATTTTTAAAGCCTATCAAATTCAGGGGATCAAACAATTAGATTATCAAGATTTTTGTGAAATTGCTACTTTAATCGGTGCAGGTGAACATCTAAGCCCGACAGGAATAGCTAAAATTCAATTAATCAAAGATAGAATGAACACAAAAAGAAAATACCCAAAAGTTTAATTGCATGATAAATTTGAATGCCATGGATATGGGTTTAAGTATAGGATTTTTTGCAATATTTGCATTATTTGGTTCATTAGATTATGCTACTGTATTTAATTTAGCCCCTTTCATGAATGAAACAGCTATAACTGTGATTGGTTTGTTATTATTAACAGGGGCTATGGCTAAAAGTGCTCAAATACCATTACATAGTTGGTTACCAGGAAGTATGGAAGGTCAGAACAACTTAAAACTATTTAACTTAAATACTTATATTTATATCTATTTTTATATGGCTTCTTATTTATTTATAACTAGTGGAGAAATAAATTTTACAGACTTAGCTGAAGGTTGGAGCCGATTCACTGATGTTTTTAGTAGTAATTTATATGAGTACTATGAATTTTTCCACACAAATGGAAAGAGATTAGAGGTAGCTTTAAAAAAATAATAAATCCTTTTGTACCTTTACCTGAAATAACTAAAGAAGCTTTAATTGGAGAACTATTAGGAGACGGACATTTAAGAGGTAAACATAAGGACGAAAAAGGATATATTAAAGGAAATTGCCATTTTGGTATTACTCTAAAGTCTTATGATTATGCTTTTTATTTATGGAAAGAAATTTACTCTTCTATTTGTACGGATACCCCAATTAGACCTTGGGGTAATCCTAAGACAGGTAAGACTCCTAGTCAGTACTCATTTTCTAGTAAATCCTTAATCTCTTTAACAGAAATACATAAACAATGGAACATTCTGAATGAAGAAACAAAAAAATTTACTAAAGTAGTGCCTTTAAATATAAGTGAACTACTAACTCCTAGAGGATTAGCACATTGGTTAATGGTAGATGGTTATTGGGATACTGCTGGTAAAACAGTTGTTATATGTACAGACAATTTTACAGGGATAGAAGTTGAACTTTTAATTAAATCACTAAAAGACAATTTTGATTTATTAGCGACTAAAAAACGTAGAATCAAGGCCAATAAGGAAGTTTGCTGGAGAATACGGTTAAGTGGAAAATCAGAAAATATTACTAAATTAAGAACTCTTGTAAAAACTTATTTCATTCCTTCATGGAACTATAAATTAAATATTGGCTATGATTGCTACAATAGAAAAATAGATTAATAAAGTAGGGCCTTCCTTATGTTAAGAAATTTCTTTAAGAAGCTTAACATTAAATAGTTAACTATATGTCTGAAACACTTAAATACTTGAATACTTTTAAAGTAAAAATTTTAAATATGAAGAAGTAATCAGCAGAAAACTTAAAATAAAAAAATAAGTTCTCAGAGACTTTACGTTAACCATTTATTTAAAATGAAGATAAAGTCCCGATATATTATATATACTTCTCTTTACATTTATAAGGGTATAGTTATATAATATTCTTGCCTACACCAGTTTCAGCTTTAATCCACGCTGCCAAATTTTTAAATAAAAAAATATTTTTAAATTTACTATGTCTATATATTATTTTATTTCTTCTATTTCATTATTCTTTATATTATTTTAACATTAATTATAATTTTTGTCCTAATTTACAGGATTATAATTCCTCTAGCTTCATATTTATTCTTCTTCTGGATAGGCGCGCTAAGCGAGATAAGGAAAAGGATAAAGATAGAACACGTTATAGAGGAATGGTTCTAAGATCTTACTCTACACGAAATTTAAATAGTTATGCTATAATAAGGTCTATTATTAATGGAAAAGGTCTAGTTTTAAAACATCTTTATTCGTCTCCTTCCTTTGATGCTAATTTTCTAGGATCTAAGTTATATCTTAAAACAAAATTTAATACATATAATGTACCTTGGAAAATTACTCCTTCTATTATAAGAGCGCAAGATAAACTGTGTTCTTTTTATGACTGGTTAAATTTAAATAGTAGCTTAAATTCAAACTATGCTGCTATAAAAGACTTTATAGATAGAAATTGTTTAAAACTTTTAATAAGACCTAATTCAGACTTATCACACATTTTAGGTATGCCAGATTCAGGTGTGTCTATAAATAAATTTAATTTGAGTAATTTTAATTTAGATAATGCCTCTAGATCTAATTTTATATATTGTGCTTTATTAAATTCTAGTAGCCATATGAATTTAAATAGAAGTAGTTTAGTATACTCTTTTATTAACAAAATTTCTAAGCGTCAATACATTGGTTCTACTATAAACCCTGAGACCAGATTACATACTTATCTATTCTCATGGAAAAAAGGTAGGCAAAGATTCTTGGATGAAGTACGGACCACAGGTAGTTTAAATTCTTATGTATTTCATATAGGAGAAAAAGTACCTAATTATCTTAATCTATTTGAATTAGAAAACTCTAAAATAAATCTAGATTCTAGAGCGATCTTTATTTTAAATTGTTTTTCAGAATTTTATGTAAGATTAATAGAACAAGCAATGATTTCTTATTTTAAACCTCAAATTAATGATGTTAATGTACCAGTATCTTTTACTTTTAGTAATATTAACATAAATACTTATAGTCCCTCTGTCTGGGATAAATCTCATCCTATTATAGCTTATACTGAGTCTGAAAAAGTATTTAATCAATATTCTTCTATAAATAGAGCTAGTGTAGCATTAGGAGTTTCAAAGAGTATTATAACTTATAATAGAAACATAAAAGATCGTTATGTATACTGTTCAATTCCTAAACTTCGATTAAGATTTGTTGATGAGGTAATCAATGAAATAAATAAATTATCACCTTTATCCTCACATCAAAAATTAACAGAGGTTACTGGAATAGATCTTAATTCTATACCTGAAAATGAGATTCAAGCTAGATTAGCAGATTCTAAAGATATAATATTAGATACTTTATCTAGTGCTAGTGAATTTGCTAGAAATTATGGCTTAAATCCTTGGCAGGCTTATAGATATATTAATTTAGACCGTCCTATTTGTATAGATTTAGATTCTTTACCATCTAATTCTGTTAATTTAGAGAACCTAGCATTAGGAGAAGAAAGTACTAAACTATTAGTATATTTATGTTGTAATCCTGATTATAGAAAAAAATTACTTGAAAATAAAGATAAGAAAAGCTGGCCTGTGGTATCAATCGATACTTTAAATAATAATGAAGTACGTTTTCATGATAATCCCAATAAAGCCCATTTAGAATTATCTAATTTAATGGGTATCACTGAGTTAAAACCTTCACGTAATTTTACAAAAATTTATATTACAGGTAGTACTTCAAAAGGAGGAAAACCTTCAAAATTTCTTAGAAGATTTAAATTAATGTGGTGACATGATTATAAAGATGTTGATATAGAATCCTAAATAAAATATATTAAAAATTAGTAATTTTAAAAGAGTGACAGCCTTTTATCGTAAGATAATTGAAAAATTTTACTATATGCAGGGAGACTTAAAATAAGAAAAATTAAAGCTTTCATTCTAGTTATAATTAACTTAAAAAGAATTTATAAGTAATCTGCAAGCCAATATCTTAAAAGCACAGGCTTTAGAGACTATACGTAATTACCTTAGCTTATATTAAAATAAAAAATTGTTATTTTTTAACTTTTTTTATAATATTTAAGGTGCAAGGCATAGTCCATTCTTTTTATAATATATTAAAATAAATTAACTAGTTATTCCTAATAGAATAATAGTTTTTAAACTTATTCTTAAGCTTGAGATTTTATTCTATCTTAATTAAATTAGAAAAGTTATCTCTCCCGGCAAGAAGGATCATTATAAAATTTTAGATATTTATTATATAAGTTACATAACTCTAATTAATTATAATAATTAAGAAGTTCTTTCTTAGTGAAGATAAAGTATAAGTGGTGTGTCTTTGTATTTCTATCTTTAAATCTTTATTAGTATATTATAAAAGTGATTAGCACTCTAGTTACTGCCGGATTATATCTTTTAGTAAGATCTAGCCCTATCTTAGAATATAGTCCTACTGCTTTATTAGTAATTACACTAATAGGATCTACAACTGCTTTTGTAGCAGCCCTATGTGGACTAGTACAAAATGATATAAAAAGAATTATTGCTTTTTCAACTATCTCACAGTTAGGTTATAATTACATTTATTATTTTATGTTTAAATTTTTTATCTACTGCTTCATCCTTTGTCTCAAATTTATACTTTCTAGACTTATATTTTCTTCTAGGAGATCTGATACAAAATACAATGGGGAGCCAAACTTTATATCCGGAGGATTTATATTTATGTTTATATGTACTAGAAGTATACTTTAGCCTGGTAACTTTAAATTATTTTATGAATTCTTTAAATTCTGTTCTGCTATCCTTAATGGATCAGGATATAAAATATTTCTTAACTATTAATATTCTTTTTCCATCTGTTGAGCCTTGCTATCTTAAAAATGTCTCGACAGATAATTGCAATTTATTATTTGTAAATTTATCTAGTAAGGCTAACAAATTATCAAGTTATCTTATCAATACTAAGTCTATTAGTTCTTCAGCTAAGGGTAGATTAGGGCCATCTCTAATAGTAGACGACAAAGAACTAGAAATTATAGGTAAATCATCCTATCAGCAATACCTAAAAAACAATTTAAAACTTAAGGATAAGATAGTATTTTTAGAATTATATTCTGATTCCGATATAAGTTATAAAGACAAATTTACTGATTTTAGTTATAGTGGAAGATCTTTAATTAAAAATAAATACAATAAGACAACGGGTATTTACTTATGGGTGCATAATAAAAGTAAAAGAAGCTATGTTGGTAAATCAGTAAACTTATACCAGAGAATCAGTAAATATTTATCTCCTGACTATATAAATAAGAATAAATTAAAAATGGCTATTTGTTCTGCTATTTCTAAACATGGTCTTGATAATTTTACTTTATACATTTTAGAAGTTATTCCAGTAGAAACAGATAAAGTATTGAAAAATAAAATAGTAGGAATAACTCCGTCCTACAAGAATACGGAGGAACAAAATTTAAGTTTTATCGATGAAGGTTCTTTTTCAGATTTAAGAAAAATTTTACTTAGCCTTAAAGAAAACTACTGGTACGAGTTAATACTACCTTCATATAATATTCAAAGTATCTTGCAGCCCTTTACAGGTTCTAATCATTATAGATTTGGTAAAAAAGTACCAGAATCTGTAAAATTAAAAATAAGTAGTACTCTTAAAGGTAGAATTAAGTCCCAAGATAAAATATTAAATCATATATCTGGGGCTCGTAAAAAACCTGTTTACTGTTATGATTATCATACTCAAAATTATATAACAGAATTTGAGGGTTTACGTATCGCTGCTCGATTTTTGAATTTAAAAGATTCAACTTACATTAGGTATAGACTAGACAAAGATAAGCCGATAGATGTGACATTTAATAATAGAAATTACAAGATGTTATTTAAATCTAAAAAAATTAATAATGATACTTAAAATTATACCATATGGCCTAATAAAATATTACTAATTGCTGGAAAGTCCTAAAATTTAAGATACTTACACTGAGGCAGGCTACTACACTTAGGTTCTATTACCTCAATTTTTATAATAAAAGGTAAGCCTGTAGCAATTAAGTTAAAATTTTTAAATTAATTAATGGATAATCAGCAGGATGTTTAAATCTTATTCGATATTTAAGGTAAAGCCCGAACTTTTCTTCTTTAAAAAGGGATCTCCTAACATTTTAGCTTGGAACCGCTTCTATCACTTTACTATATAATAGTAGCGAATAATTATATCTTATCCTCAGAGAGATTACGTAATAATAATTTTAAGTAGACTTAAATACAGATCGATAAGTATAAGTTCTACTTAATTATAAGATATTCTCCGAAATTTTATAAAAATAAAATTTTTTTTGATATGGTATTAGCTGTAGGATTAAGTAAATATGATGTAAGTTTATTCCATGTAATTAATCATGCTTTCTTCAAAGCATTACTATTCTTATCTGCTGGTTCAGTAATACATAGTATGGCAGATCAACAAGATATTAGACGATTAGGAGGTTTAATTAATTTTTTACCTTTTACTTATACTATTATGTTAATAGGTAGTCTCTCATTATTAGCTACACCTTGGCTAACAGGTTTCTATTCTAAAGATTTAATAATTGAATTAGGTTATGCTCAATATGGATTTTCAGGTTATTTTGCTTATATTTTAGGTAGTTTAACTGCAGGTTTAACCGCCTTCTACTCATTTAGATTGATTTCTTTAACATTCTTAACTTATCCTAATGCTAAACGAACTGATTATTTAAATAGTCATGAAGCTAGTTTAAGTGTAGTCATACCTTTAACAATATTAGCTCTATTTAGTATTTTCTTTGGTTATGTTTGTTCAGATTTATTTGTTGGTATGGGATCTGATTTATTAGGTAATAGTATTTTTATTCACCCAGATCACATTACTTTAGTAGAAGCTGAATTTAGTTTACCAGCATTTATTAAACTACTTCCTGCTATTTTATCTTTAATAGGTGCGGCCTTAGGTTTATTATTATATCATGTTAGCCCAGAATTTATTATTAGTCTAACAGATCCTAGTCGTCAAATTCCTGCTGGAGATATGACAAGTTCAGGATTAGCGAATGGACCTAATATAAGTGGAACTTTATCAAGAAAAGCATACCTATTTTTAAATAGTAAATTTTTATTTGATATTTTATATAATAAATATTTTATATCTAGAGGTCTTAAATCAGGATATACTATTTCTAAGATATTAGATAAAGGATTAATTGAAATAATGGGTCCTTATGGTCTATCTAGCGTGTTTTCTACTACAGGTCTAAATATCTCAAAATTGGATACTGGAGTGGTGACAACTTACTCTTTATATATATCTTTAGGTCTATTAACTCTATTATTTTTAGTATTTTCTCCTTTATATTTCGATCTTAATTTAGGAGAGAGTATTGTTTCAACAGGTATTAAAGGGAGCCCTACTGATATTGCCCCAGAAAGATTATTTATATTATATTTTACTACTCTTATCTTGGTTTGTGGTAGCTATGGTCAAAATAATTTAGGCTCTAATAATAAATAAATAATATCTGAGGCTAACTGAGTAAACTTAAAGAAAATAAAATTATTTCCTAATAATTAAAACCTCTTAAAAATAAGTAATTCCAATTCCAATTCTAATTCCAATTTTACTAAAAATTTTAAAGTAATAGTTCTAGAATATTCTAATTTAAATTTTAAAAACCTCTAGAAAAATTAAAGTATTTACTATTTTTATGACTATGCTTTTATATTAGCCCTTATGTTAATAGTAATATTCTTATTTACTATTTAATTTTTATTAAAATGATTAGGATTTTCTTTTTTACTTTTCCTTTAATTTTAAGACTTGCTCTCCTACCTGTAACCTAATCTTAGCAATGTTAACCAGAATAGTATTAATAAGATTTAGTTCTAATTAATTAGAATTAATTTAATAAATGTTATTAATACTAATGAAAATATTGAATTTTGGGATTAGAACTTGGTTTTCGATCTTATTTATTTCTTTAGGTTTAACTTAGCGCTCTTTTATGAGAAAAAAAAATAGATTAAAATTACCTCTAGTATGAAAATTTATACTTAAAATTTATTACTAATCACAAATGTTAAAATTGAGTATAATAACTTTAATTAACCCCTTATAAATATTATTTATCATTTAATGATATAACTTAATAGTATGGTATTTATTAAATCTAGCCTATCTTTATCTAAGTCTTAAAATCTTTATTTCTTAAGTAATCAAGATTTACCTTAAGGAAATAATAAATTTTGATTACTTGTCTAATTTTAACTTATTATCTTTATATGAATAATTACTTTAAACAAATTAATATTTAAAATTTATATTGTGTCCTGAGACTATTTCCTATTTGATTTTACGATGAGGTATTATATCAATTTAGAATACTAAATTTATGTTTAAGACTTGGATAGTTAAAAATAAAAATTCCTATCTGGATTTAATTTTAAATACTTTATTAATTATAACACACGTTAAAATTTCTTCTAATTAAAAAATACTTATAATGAGCTCATATGAGAAAAATCTTATTATATAAATATTAAGAATTATCGATATGTTTTTAAAAGTTTAGGATTCAAATAGTTATAAGAAGGCTCTAAAATTAGATTAGATTATATTAGACGAGAATAAAAATTGGAAAATTCTTAAAGTTAATTACCATAATTTATTTAAATTCTTAAAGTTAATTACCATAATTTATTTATTTACTATTTATTTTATAAGTCTAGTTCTAATACGCATAGGAATTCTACTCCCCGTGCTCTCCTCTCATCCCACTATTTATCATAGGACTACTAAAACTATTACTACTGTTCAAGAAAATTTTAATTATGAAAATAATAATAATTAATGAGTAAAGGTTTAAGTAATAAAAATTTATTTTGTAAAAGAAGAAGTAAACAAAATTTTAATTTGCATCTTAACTATATTCTTAAGCTCCTAGTACAAACTTTAGCTAATTTATAAATAATTTAAAAATCCTGCTATTTTCCATTTTTACTTTAAAAGAATTATAAATTATGAAAAGGAATGAGCTAAAGTTAAAAGTAAAAAAAAATAATTATTAATAATTTAAGGCATTATAGCAAAGTGGTTATGCGGAGTACTGTTAATACTTTTTACAGAGGTTCAATTCCTCTTAATGCCTTTAGGAATTTATAGCTCATTTAAAATTTCTTTTCTAGAGTAAAATTTTAATTCTAATTCTAATTTTAATTCTAATTTTAATTCTCATTCTCATAGGACTACTACTTTTTAATAATCCTTAGAAGCATAAGCTCTATGATTGCTAGCAGTCCTTTGACTTTAGAAGGATAAGCCTTAGAATAAGGATAAAGATTAGGATACTTAGACTCCTGAATATATTTAAATTATTTATTCTTTTTTTTTTTTTAAATTATAACGTTATTTACATTTTCTAACTTTAACTCTTACTATAGTCTCGTATTGTCTAATTTAATTTTTACTAATTTCTGATATAAGTTATATTAAAATAAATCTTATGTTTTTAATAAACATAGCTTAATATCTTATAAAATTAAATCTTAAAGAGAGGCCATAAGAATTAAATTAGTTTAATTTAAAAATTCTAATTGATTATTTCTAGCCTGTATCTATTTAATTTTAAGGTTTATTATTAATTATGAATATTATTTTAGTTTCTTTTACTTTACAATTTTGATTAATTTTTTTTATTGAGCAATTATCCTTATAAACATTAGAAAATTTAATAAATTATATTAAAGACTTCTAACAATTAAAGTAAAATAGTAAATTATTAATATATAGCTTTTCAAAGCGACTTAACTTAATTTTTATTATATACTTATACTTATACTCATACTCTTACTTATACTCATACTCATATCCATATCATAAAAAAGTATGACTACTATGATAATTAGAAGCCTTATAATTAGTCCTATTAGGAAGATTAAGATAAATAAGAATTTAATGGATTAAACACCTTATTTAGAATGAACTAGTCTACACGAGTAATTTTTCAAGATAGTTTTATTTGCCATAGGATTTATATTAATATATTATTTTTAATTTTTAATCTTTATATGATTAGCATTTTGAGTTTTTAATCCTAAATGTGTAAATACAAAATTAAATAGTAATTAATATTTGGTTTTAATATTACATATTTTTTATTTTAAAGATAGAGTTGAGTAGCAGTAAGGTAACTGTATCAAATTGCAAATTTGAGAAAAAAGGGTTCGATTCCCTCTTAACTCTTTAAATATTACTCACTTAGAAAAATGGTAAATTTGTAAGACTTGTAATATTTTACCTTATTATTATAAGATCTTTAGAAAAATAAATAGCACATTATAAAATTTGCTTTAATTCTAATTCTTTTTTTTTCTCCTATTAATAAGAAAATATGATTATTAAATTTTTAGTAAGTTACAAATCATTAGTCTTAATATTTAGGTATTAAAATATTTAAAATAATTTATTTAAAAATAAAATAAGTAAGACTGTTAGGTAAAAAGAATAGAGGAATTAGCTAATAAATTTTACTTTAGTTTTGGTTTCAATCTAAAGAGATCAATTAAACCTTTTTTTTTTTAATTAAAAGAATCGGTGACGATATAAAAAAAACACCAAAAAAGATTTATTTTAAATTTTAGTAATTTAAAGGGGCTATTACAGAAACTAGCAAATTTATAAATTGATGCTAAATAAGCAAAAGAATTCTTTAAGAAATATAATTTTATTATATATCTTATATCTAAGAATTAAAATCAGTTGGTAAACCTTAAAGTTTAAGCATATTAAAAGTCTTAAAACTAAAATAATATTTTAGATATTATTCACTTCCTGAAGTAAACCATTTTATTAAGGAAAGGAAAGGAAATCAACCGAGACTCCGAAAGTAATGGCGAGTGAAATCGGACCAGCCTTAAACTAATTATTTTTTGTAAACAGAATTTAAAAATAAGCATATTAATTTTTTTTTCTTAAGAATAAAACCTCAAATTTTATTTGATTAAAGGAAAAAGTTAGTAAAATGTAGGCTATTCCTATCTTATTTTTAAATGAATCTCTGACCAAAGTGGTATTAAAAGTAAAGTTCCAGTGCAAAAAATTTTTAGTTTCATTTCTAAGTACGATGAGAGATAACTTGTCGGAATATAGGGGAACCATCCTCTAAGGCTAAGTATTATAAATTTAGCGATAGTGAATTAGTACTGTAAAGGAAAGTAGGTTTATTTGTAAACCATCTAAAGGACTTGATATCTAGTTTACTAGATAACGGTTTAGATTTCTAATAGTAGCTCTATAAGCAGTCGGAATTTTTATTAAAAATGACGGCGTACCTTTTGCATAATGGGTCAGCAACTTAATAGGAGTAGCAAGGTTAAAAGCCTCAGCGAAAGCGACTGGATAATCCTATAGTAGCAAATTTTAAATAATTGAATTAACTTTCTTTTTTCTTAAATAAGACTGGATATTATTAAAATATAAATTTGGTCAAGGTTATTATAGGTTATGTTGGGTTTAGTTACTTCTATTAGACCCGAAGCCAGGTGATCTTTCCATGGCCAGATTTATAAAGGATCGAACGGGTGAATGTTGCAGAATTCTCCGAAGAGCTGTGGAAAGTTGTGAAATGCAAACCTAACCTCAAATCACGGGGACTTTAAACAAGAAATTATTTTTGGATAAAGTGAATTTGGCTATATGCTGGAAATTATAAGCACCACCTCATGCGAATGGTGGTATCGGAAATATAAACTTTAATATAAGGTTATATTAAGAATTATAACAATCAGCAAGTAATTTATAAAAATACTTCAACGACTAAAATGCCAAAATTTTAACAATATTTGTTTAAAATTTTTAACAATATTTGTTTAAAATGAGATAGAGTCTTTAATTAATAAATAAATATTATATAGCTACCATCGTACGGAATTCATAAGCTAAAGGTAGTTAAAAAAATTAAATTTAGGAATACTTTATAATTTAAGACAGAATAGCAATAAAATGAAAAAAAATTATATCACTTTAAACCCTTCGAATCCTTTTGCTTGGATTGTTACTGGTTTAATTCAATCTGATGGTAATTTTAGAATAAAAATTGTAAAAGTTAATTATGGATTAGGTTACTCAGTAGGGCTTTTACTTAGTATTGAATTAAGGATAGAATCTTTACCTTTATTGAAAGCAGTACATTCTTATTTTGGTTGTGGTCGACTTAGTATTAGAGAAGATCGTAATATGTGTATTTTTGAAATAACAGATATTTATTCTTTATGGCATGTAGTTATACCACATTTTTTAAAATATCCACTTTTTGGAGTAAAACAATTAGCTTTTATTAATTTTGTTAGAGCATTAGTATTACTATATCCTTATGTAAATAAAAATAAATCTGCAATTTTACTTGGAAAAGTTATACATCTAATGAGCTTAGAAAATCCAGGAACCAAAAGAAAAATGACTGACATAGACACTATATATCAAAATCTTAAAATAGATAAAGAAACTATTATAAAAAGTTTAAATAATGAAAGTAAAAATAATTACTTAAAATATTTTAAATTTAATTCCCACTCTAATTATAACTCTATTTCTATTTTTTTTATAATAGGTATAATAGAAGGTGATGGTTCTTTTTATGTAGGTTTTAGAGAAGGAAGAAAATTAAGATTTGGTTTTAATATTACTACACACATATTAGAATTAGATCTTTTATATTCAATAAAACTTAGATTAAATTGTGGAAATGTAAAAGTTAAAAGTAAAACTTGGTGTAGATATGAAGTAGAAGGTACAAAAATTCTACGAGAAATAATAATACCCTTAGTTGATACTTTTGGATTATTGGGATCAAAAGCATTAAGCTATAATACCTTTAAAGAAGCTATGAAAATCTACACTAGTGGAGAATATAAAACAAACACAGGTTTACGAAAATTAGCTGAAATGGTATATAATAACAGCTATGCTAAAGATATAAATAAAGGAAGAAAATATACCTTAGAAGAATACATTGTAAAAAACCAACTATAATTATACTCATATTCATATTTTTTTTAATTAAACCCCCCCCACACACTAGGTAACAGGTGACAGATGAGGGGGTTTCCAAAGGTTAATTACCTAAGAAAAGGATAGGTGCTATAAAGTAAAATCAAGTAAATTATGCGGTATATTTTTTACGTTAAGAATAAACTGGCAGTAAAGTAAAATATTTATTTATTAATTATGGGTGATAGCTGGTTTTCTACGAAACATATTTAAGTATGACGTCTATTTAAGATTTATGATGGTACAGTACGGGGGTTACAAAATAAGTAATATGTAAATATTATGATCTTAAGTTTGAGGGGGCCTTGAAATCCTACCAATGTAAGAGAAACTCGGAATAGCATAAATTGATGATAGACTTTCAGACTGCTCATGCGAAGTTGGGTAGTCAAGACGAAAACAGTCGAGAGCACGAATTTAAGGTCCCGAATTGATTATTAAGTGAAATTAAGGATGTCTCATATTGAATGCAGCTGAAAAGTGAGCCTGATTGACTATCGGGCTCAACTATAATAAAACTAATTGTATGCAGGAAAACTTTAAAAATGTTAATTCTTTATTAAGAAAAAATTTAACATATGCATAAGTAATCTGCAAGAAGCATAGATATTAACTCTTCAACGACTATGATAGTAGAATTCTATTTAATTTAGAATTAAGAAATAGTCTTTTAACTATGAAAATAGTTAGTGTTTTAAAGTACAAACTATTAACAATACATTTATCTTTAAAGTACTTTCTTTTATTAATTATTAACTTGGGAGGTCGTTGGTTCTACCTTGAATTATAAAGTTCTTAACCACTAAAGAAGGCTAGCACCCTACCCTTTAGTAAAAAAGTGAAAATTAATGAATGTTTAAAGATAAATACAATGAATTAATTAAATTGAAAAGCTACAAACACAATGATTAAAATGAACCAAACTTTTAGACTAAGTCCAGGTTATATTAGCGGATTAACTCAATCTGATGGATCTTTCTTTTGTAGTATAATAATCTCTAAACGACATCGTTTCGGTCTTCAATTTAGACCAAAATTTACTATTACTGCTGACTTAAATTCTAAATATGTTTTAGACAGTATACAATCTTACTTTAATTGTGGTATACTTACAGTTAATAATAAAAATCATACTGCTGAATATGAAGTAGTAAAATTAGAAGATCTATTTAATATAATAATCCCTCATTTTAAACAATATCCTGTATTCTGTGCTAAATTACATGCTTTTAATTTATTTGTTGAAATAGTTTCAGCTATGTATAATAAAGAAAAAAGAACTTTAGAAGGTAGAAGGGAATTATTAAAAATGGCTTTATCCATGAATATCTCAAGTAATAGAAAAGAAGATCGTTTAGATTTATTATTTAATTTATTAGAGATCATAGAAGAAAAAGATAAAATTTTAATACCTAATACTATTTTTACAATAGATACACCAGTAACTGATGATAATATTGCAGGAATAATAGACGGGGATGGTAGTGTTTATATTTCCTTCCAGAAAAATGGTGATATAAACACAGGCTTTAGTATAACAACATAAATTATCTATGCCATTACTAGAACAAATTAAAAAACGTTTAAATGACATAGGTTCTATTCGTAAAGGTACTAAAGATGAATTAGTATATTCAGTAACTGGTTTAAATCAAAAAACTGAAACATTAATACCATTTATTGATAAAAATCCTTTATTCTCTGAAAGATCTCAACACTATGACAAATTTAGAACAGTAACTTTATTATTAAGAGATGAACAACCTCTAAGTTTAGATAGTAAAATAAAAATAGTAGAATTAGCTTATAATATGAATAAAGAAGGAAAACATCGTAATCTAACTAAAGAACAATACTTGGAAATTTTAACGAATAAGAAAAAGAAAGAAGATATATAAATTATCTTTGCGACATCTTTAATAATATTAATTAACCCCCTATTCCTCTTTTCCTTAAAAATACTTAATATAGGAACTGCAGGAATAATAGAAAAACTGGGCCTTGTAGTATTTTAAATTTATAATTATTCATTGAAAAAAAGTAGAAAGGGTAGTCGCTACTTTTAAAGAACGTACAGTAACAACGCATCAGCCCAAACCTAGTAAATTAGATAGAAATATCTTTTTTACAAATAGGCCAGAGTGAGGCGCCGAAAATTCAACGGGTCTAAGTAATCAACCGATATCGTGTTGCTTTATTTTAATATTTTTTAGGGTATTATATTTTATAGAACCTTCAAAACTCTCCTGAACTTCACTAAGCCTTTAGTGTAAGAGACTATATTCTAAATTAAAATAAAGCTAGGTAGTAGAACATTCTGAACGGATGAAGAACAGTGTTTCATTGTTTGGACGTAACTGAAGAGAGAATGCTGACATGAGTAACGAAAAAAGAAGTATTTAATACTTCTCGCCGAATGCGATAGGTTTTACTCAGCAATGTTAAACAACTGAGTTTTTATTGCGGTCTCTAAGGAATAAAACCAATGTTTTTTCTGATGAGTTTTTAATAGAAAGTCCTAAATAGGGCCAGGAAGAAAATATTAAAACTACCGTACCTTAAACCGACACAGGTTCGCAGGTAGAGTATACTAAGGCGTAGAGCGAAGACTTGTTAAGGAACTCGGCAAAAACCCTTCATAAGTTAGGCGACAAGAAGGACCATCAGACTTGACTAAAATTAATATCTGGTGGTGGATACATAATCGGGGGCCCCGACTGTTTACTAAAAACACAAGAATCTGCAATGATTAATATCATAGTATAGGTTCTGAAATTTGCCCAATGCCATTAATATAAGTGCGGTAATTTATAACAGTTACTAATCGAACATCTGGTTAATAGCGGTCTTAACTATGAGGATCAAAAACCTTAGGGTCCTCAATAAACTTAACTATATGCTGGAAACCTATAAAATGTTAAAGTAAGTTATATCAAAGATAGTGTAAAGTAAAAATTTTTGTATCAAAGATAGTGTGTGGAAGAATAAAATATTTCACCTTCTAATATAAAAAATAATTGGTCAAAATTATATGAAGTAAAAGACTAATACTCACTTACTAATACTCACTTACTAATTTAGTAAGTATTATACGCTGTCAAATTAAAATAAATAAAAAATGAAAAACTTAAACTTTAATAATCCATTGTTAATGGAAGTAGGTAATCAGCAGGGAATAAAACACATACCTCAAAATAACATATTTAACTCTAATTATTTATATTTCTTAGGTGGATTTGTAGAAGGAGAAGGTTCAAATTCTGTTTCCATTAGCGTAAGTAGAAATTTTAAATACGGTGTAAACTTACAACCAGTGTTTAATGTATCTCAACATGTTAACGGTATAACTATTTTAAATTCATTTAAAGACCTTTTTGGAGTTGGTTCTGTAGTTGAAAAATCAGGTTCACCAGATATTTGGGTTTATACTGTAAAAGGTTATAAACAAATAATTGAACATGTGATTCCTTTTTTAGAGACTTATGTACAACCGTTTAGTTGTAAAAAAATGGAATATAATATTTTTCTTAGATTAGTATTAAATTCTCAAGCAGGTCACCAAAAACAAAAAGATACTTTAATTGAGATGGTTAAACTTGCCTATACTTTATCAGGTAAAGGTAAAAATAGAAAAAGACCTTTAGAAGAAATTCTAGAAATAATAAATGATAAAGAAGCTTATTTTAATAGAATAAAATAAATAAAAAATTTACTTTAACCCCCTATTGATTTAACTTAAGATTTAATAATTAAATATTGTGTAAATTAGGTATTTAGTGTCCCTCAGAGACTATACGTTAAGGAGTATAACAATATACTGATAATATAGTCCAAATAAAATATATTTTTTTATGAATTAATTAAAAAATATATTTTAAATTTGCCTAAGGTAGCAAAATCAGTTGGCCATTAAATGTGGTCTGGTATCAATAATGTAACGATGGTCCCACTGTCTCTACAAGTCGCTCAGTGAAATTGAATTGTGAGTGCAGATGCTCACTACCTCCGGCTGGACGGGAAGACCCTATGCAGCTTTACTGTAGTTAGTTATCACATTAATCTACAACAGGCTGCTTAATAGAGAGCAGGTATGTCGATAGACGAATAGTGGAAACCTTCAGAGTAGTACCTGGGTTAATGTTATATATCTTTATCTGTAGGTGATAAAGAGAGAATTTACTAATTGGCAGTTTGACTGGGGCGGTCGTCTTTAATAGAGTAGCAAAGTACATCCGAAGATATTTAAAATTATAAAATTCTTCATTGAGATCTCAATCTTGAAGCAATATAACATATATTTGAATAAGATATTAAACTATATCTGAATAAGATATAAAACTATATCTGTCTTATATATGAATTAAAATATTAAATTTTTATGAAAGTAAAAAATTAATTAATCAATTAAATTTGTATAAGTATTTCGAAATTTTATTTTGAAACACATGTAAGGTAGAGCTAGAAATTGAATGGGGATCAATCTGCCAGTGATACGGCGGCGTACAGAGCATAATGGCGGAAAGCATGCCTAACTGAAAGACCTATAAGTCGCACAGATACGTAAGTAGGGCATAGTGAACCCTCGCTATAATATGGAATAGACGGGGATCAATAGATAAAAGTTTTGGCTTAATTATATCCCTAATAATTATAAAATTAAATTAAATATTAGTTTCATTTTCTAAGACTAATTCTAATACTCAATAAAAAATATAGATTTATTACTATCTTAAAATCTTAGTATTTTTTTATCTTTTTGACAATCCTTAAAATTTTATGTGCCAATTAATTTAAATGTACATTTTAACTAACGTTCTTAAAATATTATTAATATTAATGTAAGTGTAATAAATGAAAATGATAACTGATTAATAAAATTAAAGGTAATTATTTAAGGTATGTTTATAAATTCTGGCAGTTATTTTTAAAAAATGACAAATGTATTATATAAAAATTTATACTCTGCTAAAGAGGAGTTGCGTAGCCTTAAAATTACAAATAAATCAGTAGTTTACCAATTGGTAAACTTATTAAATGGTAAATCTTATATTGGAAGCTCAGTAAATTTTTCTCGTAGATTAAATGAGTATTTAAATCCTCTATATATAGATAGAAATCTTAAAAAAGGAAATAGTAAAATTATGTCTGCTCTTTTAAAATATAGTGCTATTAATTTTGGAATAAAAATATTAGAGATTATAGATTTAGCGGATACTTTGACTATCTCTGAAGTAAGGAAACAAATTTTATCTAGAGAGCTACATTATTTAGATTTAATAAAACCAGAATACAATATAAATAAAATAGCTGGTAGTAATCTAGGAAGAAAATACTCTTTAGATGTAAAATCTAAAATGAGTTTATCTAAAAAAGATAAAATTGGAAATAAAAAGGGAGCCATTCTATCTGATGAAAGTAGAAAATTAATTAAAGAAAAACATGGAATGGTTAAAGGGATAATCATGTTAGATAAAGATGCAAAGATACTAGCTAAGTTTAAATCTATACAAGTTGCTTCTGAACACACAGGTATATCTAGAAATAGAATAAGCCGTTGTGCCAGAGGAATACGTAAATTTATTAAAGAGAATGGGAATATATTTAAATTTGAATTTACTAATGAAAAAGTTTAATTTTATATTATTAAATTAAGGCGTGACCTTGTAAGTATTAATTAATACTTATATCGCATTTTACTAATTGCAAGAAGGTTTTAATGATTAAACTTTAATTAATTTTAAAAAAATGTTTAGTATGATAGTAGTTTTTATTTTTTAAATAAATGTTTAATTTTTTTGTATTTAAGCACATTAAATTTTTTTTTAAGAAAATAAAAATAATTATCTTGGAATAAGCTAACTTGCAAACTTTTAAAAGTTTCAGAGACTATACGTAAAACATAAGATTGTTTATATCTATGATGACATAGTCCTTAAATATGAATAATATTTAGACGCTAGGGATAACAGGCTGATAGTCCGCGAGAGTACACATTGTCCGGACTGTTTGGCACCTTAAATTGAAATCAATATATTTAATTATCTAACTTTTAAAGATCATTCGGGAACATAGATAATTTTTAGTATCAAAGATAGTGTTAAGTAAAATTTATAAGTGGGTATTTTAAGTGGAGAATATCAAAAATCATCCCTTAAAATTTTATTCTTATTAAACAAACCCTTTATAAGTTAAAAAAATAGTTAAGTATACTTTAATTACAAAAGTAATAAATTTTATTTACTTATAAGTTTGCTTTGAATCTGGGAGTTCTTATAAAATGGAAAATTAAATATTGATTTAGACATCGGGGAGTTTTAATAGTAATATTAATTAGAAATTTGCTGTATGCTGGAACCCTCTTATAGCTTTAATAAAACTAATTTAGTAAAAATATTAAAGATTGGGAAATCAGCAGGTAAATATAAGTATAGGTAAATTAAACAGCTTTACTGTTAGCCTTACTTTGTTACCTCAACGACCATGCGCCAATATCCAGTAGCTGAATTAATTGTACTCTTAATTCTGGATAAATATATGATCTAATCTTAATCTAAAGATTAAGTGTAGTTTAAATTTAAAACTAAAAAATGCGATGTCGACTCAACCTCTCCTCCGGGAGTACAAGCTTGGAAGGGTTGGGCTGTTCGCCCATTAAAAGGTTACGTGAGTTGGGTTTAATACCAAAAATATAACTTAAATTTATTATGAAGATCAAGTTAATTCTATCCTAAAATATGCTGCTGCTAACATTTATTTGAGAAAAAATATTAACTGATAGTCTTATCATATATTATAAATATATAAAATGAAAATTACAAATATTAAATTTAATAAAACAGTAATACCATTTCAAAATAGTTTTAACACAGAAGAAATTAAGGATAGGGAAATCTTAAATAATACTTTACCTTATTTTCTTGATAAATTTTTGATTGGTATAATGCTAGGTGATGGTAACATCAGTCGAAGTAGTTTAACGAGTAATTCCAGATTTGAAATGAGTTTCGGTCAGAAATATAAAGAATATGCTGAAAGCATAGGTAAATTATTTATTGATTATGTGTCTGAGTCTTCAAAAACAATGCCAATAAAAACTGTAGAATTAAAACTTAAAGAGAAAGTATATACTAATTATAGATTTAAGACAGCTTCTTTACCTATATTTAATAAATATCATAGTTTATTTTATAAGATGGAAACTCAAATCAATTTGGATAGTAAAAATTCTGTATCTAAAAAATCTTCTTTACGATTCATAAAAATAATTCCATCTAATATCTTAGAATTATTAGATCCTATCTCATTAGCTTATCTAATAATGAGTGACGGTAACTATGATAAATCTAGAAATAGAGTTCGTATCTATACTAATAGCTATAGTAAAGAAGAAGTAGAGATGTTATCTAAAGCTTTAAATACTAAATTTGGTATTTATACTGCTGTATTACATGATCGTAAAGACCAGTGGATAATAACAATAGGAGCTACACAACTAGATTCTTTAAGAAATTTAATCTCTCCTTATTTTCATCCTACATTGTTATATAGAATAGGTATTCTAGAAGAAGTAGGATAAAACAAATATTTAAGAAAATTTTAAAGTTATATTTTTTTAGCCCCATTCTTAGATTATAAAAATTAAGAGTGTAAACCGGATAAATTGCAAGGAGCACTTGATCTATCAATCTAGATTGAATAAGTTAATTTGCAGCCAAGCGTAGTTTAATGAAATTATTCTTTTAACTTTAAATAATACAAAAACAAACGAAAGAAAAGTATAAAAATAATAATATGAAATTACGAAGGTTCAACGACTAATAGGTGAGTATCATTAACAATAATCCTAACACGAAAATCCGGCATTAGTATAATAAATTTTAATACTACAATTTTAAAGTAATAATAATAATTATATTAATGATGACATAGTCTGAACAGTAATGTGAATTACTGAAGTATTGATTAAAAATCATTACGATAACACATTTGTTAATACGACGTGAGTCAGTATGGTCCCTATCTTCCGGAGGGACAAATAGTAAAAAGGGGTAGACCTTCTAGTACGAAAGGATCAATAGGCTGTGTTTCAATCGTGCACCAATTGTTGGGGTTTGTAAAACTAAACCTATCTTTTAGGTTTATAGTATATATTCTTTTGGCATAGTTGGGTAGCCACAAACATGATGGATAAGAGCTGAACGTATATCAAGCAGGAAACCATCCCCTGGATACTATCAATCAAGAATAAATTATTTAACTAAAATTAGGTAATTTAATTTTTGATAAGATAAGAAATAGAACATTTCTAAATAGGGTGCAAGTGTATTTATTTCAAGGTAATTTAGCTTAGCACTACTAATTTATCATTTGACTAGGTGTTTATATATCGTCTATTTAATTAAAAGGTAATGAAAGATGATTAAGAGGGATTAATTCTCATTATTTTTTTAATTTATCAAGCCTAATTTCTCATAATTTCTCATAATTTAAAAATTAACTAAGATAAAAGGTTAAATATAAGAAATAGTTTAATAGTTTTAAAAAATATTTTTTTATGCTAATAAAGATTTTTCTATCACTACTAGCTTTTGTCCTTAAAATTTTATTATCTGGCTTTATATTCTGAATCATTATTATTACGCATCAATTTTATATAGAGTTAATATTATACTTAAAAATACTTGTTTTTTTACAAATTTGATTACTAATACTTTACATTTTACTTCTAAATTTAGAAAGGATTATGTGAGTGAAAGAATAAGTATAAGATACAGTATAAGAGTGAGATAAAAACATAAATAGCTATAGAGATTAATAAAATATATAACTTATTTATTTTAAGTCTAAATTTTAAGTTGTAATCTTTAATCTAATCTTTCTTTGATATTTTTTTTAAAAAGGTAATATATACGAATAGGGAGTGTAAGTGTCAGTAGTATTAAATTATAGAGGTTCAAATCCTCTACTTCCTTGATTTATAAGATGTTATAAAGATTATTTAAATTTAAAAATTAAGCTATGCTTTAGGAACATAAAAATTAAGATTAAAAAAGGCAGAAATATTTATAATTGAATTGTTTAACTTAACCTTTTTAGTTTATACTTACTATAATAATATGTAAAATATAAATTATCCTTCGGGCAGAGAGCGATACTAAGAATTATTATTTTTAAATTAAGAATTATTATTTTTAAATTTTAATCCTATTTTTATAAATAGGCTTATAAACCTTACTTAAATTTAATTCTTATTCTTATTCAAATATCCAAGTATAAATAATTTTGTAAAATAAACCGTTAGTATTTTTTTTGGTTCTATTATTTTTTTAATCTCCTTCTAATCTAAAGCGAAATTAAAACTTAAAATTTTATGTCAAGTATTATAAAATTCTCATTATCTGGCATTGTATCTTTGATCGTGGCTAGTCTTTTTAATATTGTTTCTAATGATTTAGCTCATCCTTGGCAAATAGGTTTCCAAGACGGAGCTAGTCCTGGTTTTTCTGGAATAGTAGATCTACATGATACTATATTCTTTTATTTAGTGTTAATTGCTATAGGTGTATTTTGGATATTAGGTTCAGTAATTTATACTTTCAATGGAGAAAGAAGTAAAATAGTCCATAAATATTTAAATCATGGTACCTTAAAGTGCCTACATACTAATAATTTTATTAAATTAAGCAGAAATATAACTAAAACCTCAGTTCCCCTAATCAGAATAGGAGAAAAATATTACTCCACTTTAAATGAGAACTATGTCCCAGGTGAAATTATGTCAAGTTTAGATCTGGAAAAAGAAATAAACTTTAGACCAGATTCTGATATTGATAAAATAATACCTGTGAAAGTTTACGATAGTGCTTATGATCATAAGAAATGGATCTTAGAAGAAAATAAGGGTAAGTCCGGAATTTATAGATTTTATAATAAGATAAATGGAAATTTTTATATTGGAAGTTCTAAAAATTTGAGTAATCGGTTTAGACAGTATTTTAATTTGTCTTATATTTCTCAAGCTAAAAATAAATTAAGTATATGAAGAGCTTTAATAAAATACGGTTATAATAACTTTAGATTAGAAATACTGGAATACTGTGAAAATTCTAAATCGACCTTATTGAATAGAGAACAACATTATATGGATTTATTAAATCCTATTTATAATATTGAGAAAATAGCCGGTTCTTCATCTGGAAGAGTATTATCAGAAGAGACTAAATTATTAATAAGTCAGTCTCTTAAAAAAAGATATTCTAATCATAGAAGTCCACAAATAGGTAGAAAACATACCACAGATACTAAAGAATTAATGAGTCTTTCTAAAAAAGGTATCAATAATCCTTTATATGGTAAAACCCATAGTGAAGAGACTAAAAATCTAATGAGAAAATTAAAAACAGGTACTACTTTGTCCAATAATACTAAAAAATCAATTTCTACGGCATTAGGTTCTGAAACTTATCTATACAAGTATATTATTGCAGAAGAAGAAGACAATTACTCTTTTTCTACTTTAAAAACAAATGAGATATCAGAATCTAATGATTCTACAAAAAGTAAATTCATCTTAATAAATAAATTTACTTCTGTAAGAGAAGTAGGAAAATTTTTAGGTATTAGTCATAGTACCGTATCCCGATATTTGAAATCGGGTAAATTATATCAAGGTATTTATAAAATATCTAAAACCTCATTAGAATAATAATTTTTTAATTAAATTTATCTAATATTAGCTTACTTTTAGGTAGAGTAATTTATATATCTTTTAAATCTTTTTCTGATAAGAGGTACTAGGAAAACTATCTGTCTAATTATTAGTATGTAAAATTTCACTATATGCTGGAAAGTTATTAAATAAAGTGTTGCTTTCCTATTACAGTAGATCATTAATACTAAATTATAATATTTATATCAAATATGTTCTTATTTTCCTTAAACTGTGAAAGCTCACTAAATAATTATCAGCAGGACTATTTAAAGTTCCTCATCGACTATACGTGAAATTATAATATTCTAAAATATTTATTTCCTAAGATAAGTTAATTAGAATAAAGTAAAATATATAGTTCAATTTTTTATAAAGAAATATACCATCTAACGCCTCGGGCGCCCTGGATATTGGTTAGAATTAAAAATGAAATGATAAGAGCGATAGCTTATATTAAATATACTAATATTTATAATTATGAATTTCAGCTATTAAAAGAAAATTTTCTTTATTAAAAATGACATTGATTGAATTAATATGGACTATTACTCCTGCTTTAATCCTAATCGCTATTGCATTCCCAAGTTTTAGACTTCTATATCTTTTAGATGAAGTAACTTCTCCTACTGTAACAATTAAAGTAACAGGTCACAATGGCCTTAAATTTATATTTAACTATTTAAAACAATTTTTCATTAAGGTGAAATGTAAGTTAAATACCTGTTTATATCCTCAGTCTACTGTAACTATAAACTTAAATGTAAAACATCTAAATATTCATAATACGTTAAATATTATTCATAATCATTCCCTTTTACCTAGAGGCTTAAGTCTAAGTAGGATGACATTTGAACAATTATCAACTAACAATAGGACAAAAAATAAATATTTTCATACTCGTTGTAGAGCTATAAATAGAATAGGACCTCATAATATTGATGTAATTTCAGTCATGGTTGGATTATTACTAGGTGACGGTTATTTAAACAATAGAACGGGTGAAGGTGCTAGAATGGCTGTTAAGCAAAGTATTGTACATAAAAAATATTTATTTAGTCTCTATGAATTTTTTTATAATAGAGGTTACTGTACAAGTCTGGAGCCCAGATTATATACTAGAACAATAAAAGGAAAAAATAATTTTTATTATGGTTATGAATTTAATACCTTTACATTTAGAAGTTTAGTTTGCTTACAAAAACTTTTCTATAAAAATGGAAAAAAAGTAATACCCAAGAATATAGGTGATTTACTAACTCCATTAGCTCTAGCCGTATGGATAAGCGATGATGGAGGATGGGTTGGTTCTGGAGTTAGAATAGCTACTAATTGTTTTACTTTAGAAGAAGTGCAATCATTAACTGAAGTTTTAAAGACTAAATTTGATTTAGATTGCACTATTCAAAATATATATATATTTGACAAATACTCAATATATATTAAGAAGAATTCTATTTCAAAACTAAGAAGTTTAATACTACCTCACCTACATGATTCTATGTATAATAAAATAGGCTTATAGGAAACCGATGTTTAAATAAACACTTATATTTTATTTAATGAATAAGTTTAAATTGTAATTTGATAGTCGTGAGAAATTAATACTATCTCTAAGAATTTGACAAAATTCTTTAAAGAAAATTTATAAGAAATTTTCTTTTGGCGACACTAGTAAAAACGGTTAATAATGTTCTAACTTAAAGACCGTCGGTTTAATAAATCGCTACAGACTGGGTCACTGGTGGGCGTATATTTATTTTAAATAATTTAATTAAATATCGCTTAATGTACAGTCGAAACGTTTTTTAATAAATATATTATAATGATTTTAAGGTAAGCGTCTTTTTTTTGTACATAGTTTCAATTCTTTAATAAGTCATTATTTAGATTTTTATTATCTTTTAATTACCACTTTTATCAGTCATATTTGTCTAATCCTGAATGAATTAGATAATCGATATTAAAGGTTGGATTAGTTCTTTTCAAAAAATTATAGTACAAAAAACATTTATTAAGAAACGTCTGCACCAATGGTACTGGTCTTCCTCTCCACTTAATTTATATTTAGAAGGTAATAGTCTTACTTTGAATTCAAACATACAAAATTATTTTTTAAGCTTAATTATTTTGAAGCCTTTAGGTCTTTTAAATAAAAAACATTTAGATTTACAAAATAGCCCTTATAGATCTTATTCAATAAATCATGATAATACTAATTCTATTATTAGTAAAGGTCTAAATCATAGCAGTATTAGAAGAGAAGTAAAATTGTTTTTGGAGAGTAACAGACATTTAAATTTTCCTGTTTTATTTCAAAAAGATTCTTACAATATACCTAAAGGTTTTAATTCTTATTCCTTTAATGATATTAGTAATCTATCTGAAATAAAAAATAAAGCAGGTATATATATAATCAGAATTGCAAATTCAACTGATTTCTATATAGGTTCTGCTACAGATTTATCAAAACGTTTTATTCAACACAGAAATAAATCACGAATACTATCTAATCAAAAAGGAAGTCTAACACTGTATAATGCTCTTCGACAAGTAGATTCTTCTTCACTTAGTTTAGAAGTATTAGAATACTCAAGTAATTTTATTTTTAAATTTAAGGAGTTAAATCCTGAATTTATTTTAAACGAAAATGAAATTGAATTAATGCAATTTATAAGTTTATACGAATGTGCTGTTAAAGAACAGTCCTATTTAGTTAAATATAGACCTACTCTTAATAGTCGTTTATTTGCTACTACTTCGACTAGACTTACTTTTCTTGATAATCCTAAATTATTAAGTCCTCGTTTAACTCTAAGCGAGCGAGTACATTTAGATAAAGATGATTTAGAAGTATTAAGTAATTTAAATGATGATGATAAAGAGGCCTCTGTAATACCAAATACTATATCTAAGAAGGATCTTTATCATTGGTTAATAGATCCTAATAATTCTGTTCAGATATTTAATATTAAAGGTGTTAATATAGGATCTTTTTCGACTTATAGAGGAGCTGCTAAAGAATTAGGAGTTTCTCATATGGTTATATCTCGTTACGGTAGATCTACAGATGCTTTTTACTCTCCTGCTTTAGATATGTTTGTGTCAGTCTCAATAAATAATCTAGTAAAGTCTGGAAAAGTAATACATCCTTCTGCTAAAAAACATTCTAATTTAGAGTTAGATTTAGTTCTACCTGAGGGCAAAATATGTGCTATTTCTTCAGATTTATCTAATATAGTTAATACTTTTAGTTCATTTATAGAAGCAGCTAAATACTTTGAATTGTCAGATTATCGTAGAATACGTCGTTATTTTGGAACTAGTAAGTTAATCAATACCCCTAAAGGCGACTATTATTTTACAGGTGATACTAAACTTATAAATTTTTATCAAGATAATAAGGTTATTCCAAGTAAAACTATCATCGCGTATGACTTAAGTGATGGTGGTGAAGATTTAAATGAATCTAAAAAGTATATTTTTATCAGTATAAATCAAGCTGAAAAAGTACTTAATATTCACCATACTACAATTAATAGATATTTAACTAAAGGAACTATTTACAATGGCCAAGATGGCCGTAAATTTAAATTTAAGTTAGGCTAATAAAGAATTTGTTATTGACTATGTACTTTTTAATCTTATTTAAGAAAATAAGGCCTTTAATTAATCTTTAATTAAAAAATTAAACTCTTTGCTGGAACATCCTAATTCATCTAATACTTTAAAAGTAAAAATTTTGGATTGAAAGGATTATCAGCAGGAAATACTAATCTGCTTCTACTTTTTTTTTTCTGTAAAATAGAAATGAAGTAAAATTAAATTCCTCAGAGATTATACGTTAATTTATAATTTTAATATTTAGCTTAGGCTTTAGTCCATTTTAAGGTACCATTCCTTTCTATGTATTATCCTATATAAAGAGAATGGGCTAAAATTAAAGTATAAAAAGATATAATCCTACTAATAATTAAAATTATTAGGAAAATGCTTATGAATACTCAGATTATGTAACAGAAAGCGGGGAAGCAATAGAGTATGATAGCTACATGGTTCCTGAATCAGACTTAGAATTAGGACAATTTAGATTATTAGATGTAGATCAAAAAGTAATTATTCCAGTAGATACACACATAAGACTTATAGTAACTGCTGCCGACGTATTGCATGATTATGCCGTACCGTCATTAGGTATAAAAATAGATGCTGTACCGGGTTAGATACGGCCCTTAAATTCACTTTATGCTAGAACGTCTAATTATTTATTAGGTTATAACAGAAAATACTTTATAGTTTATAAGATATCCTAATAAATCCTATTATTATAGGCATATGACCAATTAGCAGGTGGTTTCTTATCACCTCAGAGACTGTACGTGAATTATTAAATAATTAATAAATACAAAGTCCAAAGGTGATCTAGATAAAAAAATAAAGTAGTGTATTTTATCTAAATACCTTAGCGTCTAAATTCTCAATTATTATCCTCATTTTTAAATGATCTTGTTATTGGTAACCTCATTAGAATAAATAATATGTCAGATTTCGATAATAATTACTTCTTTATTTCTACACTTATTATATTATTCTCTCCTTCTAATAATAAAAATATAAAAACTGACTCTTTTAAGAAGTTATCCTATAAATACTATTTATTTAAGAAGAATTTTAACACTTCTACTTTAGCTGACTCTCCTTTACCTTCTTCTCCTTCTAAAAAGGAGATAGTTAAAGACATACCTTGGTTAACAACTAAAAACCTAGAAAGAGCACAGTTAATATTAAATAAAATGTTAAATTCTTTAGATGAAGAATCTTCACTTTATAAATACTTAGATATTGAATGTCGTTGGTTGTTAAAATTTTTAAAAGGAAGCTTTAGTATAAAAGTTTTAGAATCTAATAAGGCTAATTATGTTTATTCTGATACAAGCTACAAATTGAATAGTAATCAAACTGAAAATCATCCTCGTAGTTTATCAGGAAAATCTGGAACTTATCTTTTTACTAATTTAATTACCAATCAACAATATATAGGTTCTTCCATTGATTTATATAATAGATATAAGAGTCATATGATAAATAGTATGCGACCCCACCGGGGAGGAAAAACTCCTTTATATAATTCAGTTAGATTACACTCATGGAATAATTTTACATGGAGTCCTATTATAATTAGTACAAATCATATAACTTCTTTTTTTAATTCTTTAAATTTATCTCATATGGCAATGCTAACTGATCAAGAAAATTATATTTTAAGATCTTTTACTCAATTTGAAGCTAGAATTTATGAGCAATCTTTAATTAAAGAGATTTTACCTAGTTTAAATAATTCATTAGAAGTAACTTTTCCTTTTTTAAATTGGAAAATAGGGGAAACCGGTCTTAGTTCCAATAATGAAAGTGATATGTATATATTTGCTGTATCTAAAGATAAATCTTTTTCTATGTCTTTCAGTTCTATTAATGCAGCAGCTAGATCTTTAGGAATACCTAAAACTACTTTAAATAGATATGTAAATTATACTAATTTCCCTTTAGAAAGTCCAATATTAGGTAAAGAGGTTTATATTATTAATAATAAAAAACCACTTTTAGAAGGTAAACCTGAATATAAAAATATTAACCATGAAAATATAAGCGATATAGATCTTTACAGTTTAGAACCTGGTAAACTATATGCTTATTTAATGGATAAGACTACACTTTTAGGTACTTTTAAAAGTCCAAATGAGGCAGCCTTTTTATTAGATGGTAAGAAAGATTCTAAATATATTTTCAGATATATAAACCTTGAGCGACCAGTAATAGTAGGACTTGATAGAATACCTGTTTATTTTACTATGCATCCTGATTGGAAAAATAACAGATCAGGTAGAATAGGTCAAAGATGGGTAGAACATAAATCTTCCCGAAGTAAATCTATTGTTTTAGTAGATACTTTAGAGAAAACGGCAATTCAATACGAGACTGTTTCAGATTTACTTACAGCTTTAGGTTTAAATAAATCAGCTACTTCTTTTGTTAAACGTTATATGAATCCTACTAAACTATATAAGAACAGATATGAATTTTATTATACTGAAGACTTTAAAGGTACTATAACAGGTCACAGTCCTAAATAATAATTGAAAATTTAAGATAATAATTATAATTTTTTTTTATCTTTCACCTTAGCGATTAAATCAAGCCTCTATGTATGCTGAAAGAGAAGGTGTATTCTATGGACAATGCTCTGAAATCTCAAAAGCAAAGGTTTCCCTCTGATGTGAATCAGTTGAATAATACTGGGTGAATTGCAAGAACCTCTTAAGATTAGAATAAATATTTTTCTGCTAATTTATAAAGCTTTAGCCTTTTATTCTATTATTATCTTTTTAAGAAAACTTGCAGCGAAGCCTATTTCGGTATAAAATAAATATGAAATAGGAACGTTCAACGACTAACAGGTGAGTAGTACCAACAATAATCCTGACACGAGTGCCCAACAACTAATTAAATTTAGTTGAAGACATAGTCTAGTCAATAAAGTAATTTATTGGAAAATTATTAAAAAGTTTTCATTATTTTTTTGCTTTTATATGAGTCCTATTATGAGTATTAGAAAAGCATCTAATTTAAGTACTAGCCCAGAAAATTTTATTCCTTGGACCGATACCGAAAATATTAAAAAAAGTAGGTCTATGCTTAATGAAATGTATAATTATTTGCCTGATGATTCACCAATTAAAGTTTTTATTAAAAATAATTGTAGCCATCTTCTACAGTGCCCAAAAGGGCATACTGGTTATTCAAAAGATTATTTTGAGGCTGATAATTTTATTTCCTATAAGAATGTTAATTCTTTACCTATTTCTCATAGTAATAGTTTCACTGAATCATTAAAAAATAAGGCTGGGGTCTATACTATATTTAATCCTAATACTAAAAATTTTTACATTGGTGCTACTACAAATTTAACTGTTCGACTAATGAACCATTATCACGGAGTAAGTTCTGATTCAAATCAATTACTATATCAAGAAGTAAAGAATTCAGGAGGTTTTCATAATTTTTTATGGCAAGCCACTTCAGTTTCACCTAATTACTATCTCAATTTTATTCGAGATAACTTGGAGCTATCTAAAGATTATTTAACTTATCGGATATTAACATCATTTACACAATATGAAACTTGTTTACTTGAACAAAGTTTCAAATCTTTTATTAAACCAGCACTAAATGGAGAAGGAGATGTCACTTTACTTGTAAACTGGAATCCTAAAGATATTAGGAATTCTTTACTAGGCTCTAGACCTTTTAAGGCTATTACTAGAGAGGGTTTAATTTATGAATTTACTTCCCTTAACCATGGCCAAACCGTTTTAGGAATATCTAGGAAAACAATAGAAACTTTAATGAATTATCCTAATAATTTCACATATTGTTTAGGAGTAAATATGGAGTGTAGATTTTATGAAGAAAGTTCTCCACTAAAGGAGAACTCTCCTTATAATAATCAGTATTTACGAGCCGATTTTGAAGGTATTGATTATAATTCTTTACCATTAAATAAGATTATTGCATTTGATAAAAAATTAAAGGTAATTGCTGAATTTGACAGTAGTAAACAAGCAGCCGCTGAGTGCGGATTAGGAACTTATTATCGCGTATCTAGGCACATTAATAAAATTTTCCTTAAAGTAAAATATGCAGGAAAAAAAATGGAATTATTATTTGCACAAAATCCTTTAAGTAAAGGAAGTTCAAAAAAAGTAGTATTAGTTAATTTAAATACTAATACTTCCTTACTTTTTCCATCTTTTAATGACCTGGTCAGATATTTTGGTTTAAATCCTAAAACTCAAGGAGGAAAATCACCTCTGCGACAATGTCTTATTAAAGGAATGATCTTTAAGGAAAGGTACAAGTTATTTTATTTGCTGGACTATAAAGGTCCTAGTCCTATACCGTATGATGAAGATAAAAGCTAAAAATAATAATATCACGATGTGGAGTATACCATGGATCAAGTAGCATGGGTCCATAAAAAATTTGACTATATGGCTGAAACATCTTAATAGCTTTTGATACTTAGTAAAGAAGTAAAATTTTAAAAGATTAGATAATCAGCAGGTGCTTTTAAATTCTAAGCCTCAGAGACTATACGTCGAGATTTCATTGAATCATGAGATAGTCCTAATAATAAAATTTTAAAAAAAAAATAATTTTAAAAAAATAGAATAAGAATAGAACAATAAGATATTAATAATATAACTAATTACTAATATTAATTAATTAATAGGGTTTAATTATTATTATATAAAATAATATAAAAGAGAATAAAAAAGAGTGTCTAAATAATTTAAGATTAATAAACTAAATAAAACCCATTAGTTGATATAATAGAAAAAATATCTTAAGGTTAAATTTAAATAAAATTATTAAGTCTAGTTATTATTAAATTAAGTTTAAAATATTTAAGGCTTCATAAGATATTCAAGACTTTTCATTTATCCTATAACTTTTTAATATAAAAAGTAGATTGATTAAAAGATTTAGATTTTTAACTTCTTTATTTTTCTTATTGCTTTTTGTTAGTTCCCTTATCTTGTTACATTTATAAGTTAAAATTTTAGGTTCGATTCTATTTAATTTTTAGTACTACAAATATTTTAATTTTAATTTTAATTTTAATTTTATATTTAATGTCATGCCTACTAGCGTAGAAAGTGTTTCAGCTGAAAATTATCTTTCATGGTTAGAATCTGAAAAATAATAAATAATATTAAATAACTTGAACGGTAGAAGTTTAAACAATGGATTTAAACATTTTATTTAATTAACCCCTTCTTTCTAGTATCACGTTAAACTTTTTATTTAATAGATTTAATATATCTCCTATCCTTTCCTCTCCTCTTATCACATCTCCTCTTCTTTAAACAACATAATTTTAAATAATTATTAAAAAAGAGGATATCCTTTAGATAACTAGAATAAATGATAAAAATTTAAAATTTAAAGCTCCTTCTCCTTCTCCTTCTACTTCTCCTTCTACTTCTACTTATGCTTCTTCTTATTCTTCCTTTTACTTCTTCTTCTCTTTCAAATTAAGTAATATAAAGGAAGGTTTAGCTGTTATACGAATCGTGATCTTTGCTTTTTCTAAATTATTATACTGTTAGACTACTCAATGTACTATATCTTCTAAAAATCTAGTAAAAGTTTAAGGTTAAAATTTAAACTACTTCGAAATGGTGTAGACAAGAAAAATTTATTAATTTTAGATTAGAGTTGATGCTATTCTTATAGCATTATAATTTATTATCTTTTTAATAAAGTCTATTTTAATTAACCTGCTAATTATTTTCTACTAAATATATTATAAAGGTATAATATACTTTTATATTTAAATATAATAATTAGTGGAAGGATGTCCTTTTAATTTAGTATTAGTTAATTTAGAGAATCTAGGTTGTTTTTTTAATTGTTGCTTATTTATAAGTTTATATTTTAGGGGGAATATGATAATGGTAATCAGTTGTACTTGCACTACAAAGATGAAAGTTCGATTCTTTCTTTCTCCAACTTTAATAATGTTTAAATAAGTAAAAAAATAAATTAAGATTCTCTTAGCTCTTAAGGGTCTTTTACTAATGCTTATTAGATTCTCTATTAAAATAAGTATTTTAATTTATATTATTATTCTTATTTAATAATTCTTATTTTTCTCTAGTTTTAAAAAGAACTATAATATAAAGATAAAAGAGTAAGCCGTGCTTTGGTTTTTTAATTAAGTAATTTAGATTTATGTTCTATATAAGCTTCGGTAGTTTAATGGTAAAGCCCTGCCCTGAAGAGGTAGTGACGGTAGTTCGATTCTATCCCGAAGCGAAGTAAGACATTAGAATTAGAGGAAAAATTTTTTAATTAAATATTATTTAGTATAAGATCTAATTTAGCGAATAAATTTGAAAAGATAAATTTAAGTATTTTAATTATTTATCCTAAAGACCTATGTGTTATTATAATTAGGACTATATAAAAAATAATAATAGAAGGTTTAGAATCAAGACTAAAGAATATCTTTAAAAATATAGTCCCTGAAGCTTAAATTTTTTTCTATTTAACTCTAAATAAAACAAGATGGTGCAATGGTTAGCATAATAGTCTCATGAACTATAGATTTAGGTTCAAATCCTAATCTTGTTAATATTTTTTTTTATTATAGATTTTCTTAGTCTTGTGGATATAGGAGGATCTAGTTTTTCAAAAAATTTACAACTCTTAATTTTTAATTAGTGAGGGGCAGATGACCGAATGGTAATGGTGGTTCTCTGTAAAAGAATTGGTCTTTTGGCCGAGAGAGGTTCGATTCCTTTTCTGCTCATTTTTTAATTATTACTTTTCTCACGCCAAATTTAATTGTCGCTTGGCCTTTAATTTATTTAGAATTTCGTGATTTATTTTCTTCCTAATTTATATTAAATTTTTTTAAGTTATCTCTTATCAACCTTCATCTTAAAACTAATTATTAAATGGTAAAATTAGGGCTGAAAGGGTAAATAAAACTTAATTTTATAATACTGGTTGGAATAAAAGATTATTGTTTCCTACAAATTATATATATATCTCTTAAAAATAGTACTATATGTAATCTCAATTTCAATATTACTTTTAGTATTTAACTCCTATAAGATTCTGAACTCAAGCTTTAAATTTTAATTAATTAAATTACTATTGCTTAATCTAAAAAATTAAAAAAATTATTTGATCCTTAGCTAAGTAAAATTATAAAAGATTTAAAGAATTACGACAATAAATTTATGGATTTATTCAATAATTTTATTATAAGAATAATATCTTATAATTTTATCACTAGTGAGAGGGAGAGGAGAGGTAGATAAAGAGAATAAATTATTAAAAAAGCAGGCTATCTTATCACAAAGATTTAGTCTATAATAATCATAATCTTTATTTTATAGATCTTTTTTCTTGTGGCGAAAAAAAAAGTCTTATTTTTTAATCTTTTAATACTTAAATGTTTAAAGTTAGATCCTATCACTTATTAATATTTATTTAATATATGATAACTATATTTCTAATAATGAGAGATAATTATTTCCTAGATTTTAAAGATTATATTAATCTGGCCAGAAAATGAAAGGTTGTCATACGAGTAATATTTTCGTATATTAAAAGCTTTTATTTAATCAGGTTAATTCTTTGCTTATATTTTCGCCAATTGATATTGATATTAAAGACTGTAGCATAATTGGTTAATGCAGTTCGCTCATAATGGATGTTATAAGGGTTCAAATCCCTTCGGTCTTAAATTTAATTTTTAATTTTAATTTAAAGTTAAACTTTACTAGTCCTCGATTTTTATAAAATATGTATTAAATAATAAATTAAGATGTCTTTATTCTAATTCTAATTCTAATTCTATAAAAAATTATTTTAAAGATGTTCTTTTAGAATCAAGACTTAGTATTTTTATACTAATTATTGCCTTATTTATTAAAATTAAACCTTTTAAATAAAAAAAAAATAAAAGAGATAAGATAGGAAGATTAAAAAAAGTATATTTTTATATTTTCTTTAAAAAAATCCTAATTAACCATGCCTCACTTATGATTAGAAGTAAGATAGTTAATAATAAGCTTTCCTATTTAAAAAGATTTATTAAAAAACAATTTAGTCTAATACCTTCTAATTAATTTGAAACCTAAAATTAGGTTAGCTCTAAATTTTTTATAGCATCTTTTAATTATCATATTCTTTATTTTACTAACTCTAACTCTAATTCTAATTCTAACTTTAAGAATATTAATTTAGCGAACATGATGGAATTGGTAAACATGCTCTTCTTAAGCAGGAGTGGATTTAATCCTTAAGAGTTCGAGTCTCTTTGTTCGTATTCATTAATTTGTAATTATACTTATAGTTCTTAAAAATATTAAAAAATTGTGATGAGATCATGAACTATATTAATAATTAAAAACCTAAATTTTAAAGATTAAATTAGTCATATTAAGTAGATAAGTAGTAGTCCTATGAGTAGAATAACAAAATAAGCTTAAAATATATTAAAAAAAGTAACACATGTGAAAACCTAAATTTCTAATTTATATAAAGTCATAGTTTACACCTAAGAATAAAAACTATTACTCCTTATTTTAATATTTAGTAGTAAAGAGGTATGCCTTAACTGGTTAACTATTATGCAGTATTAAACAAATTAAATTTGTTTCTATTATCTACTTAAATTTTAATCTCTTTGAAACAAATTTTAAAAATAAGAATCTATTTTCTTTTTAAAGACATGAAGCCTAAGCAAAACGAGTATGGTTAAGTGGTATAACATCTGCCTTCCAAGCAGAGATCATCAGTTCAAGTCTGATTACTCGTATAAAAAAACTTATAAAAATTTGTAATTATATTCAGGATCTTCTATGATAAATATTATATTTTTTTTTAAATTTCTACCTATTCCTATTATAGATAGAAAATAGATATTTTACACTAAGTCTTATTATAATTTAATTCTTACTATATTTCAAGGGTCTTTTAGTTCAAGGGTAAAACCACTGTCTTTCATACAGTAGCTACCAGTTCGAATCTGGTAAAGATCATATATCTTACTATAAATTTCTTTAATAAATAATTAACCCTTTCTTGAAAATTTAAAATTATATAAGTATTTGGAGGATAAATTTAAGTTTATTTAAAAATTTAGATTAGTTTTTAGCCTTAAATTATTAATTTTCATTATTTAATGTTTTATAGTATTTATAAGTTAATTAGTTATAAGTAAATTAGTTATAATAATAAGGCTCTTTATTTTAAATTTCTATTATAAATTATTATAATTCTATCATAGGGTTAATCTCTATTTCTTGATCTAATTATAAATTTCATAAAAAATTAAATAATTTAAAGAAGCTTACCTAAATACAATTAAGTATTTAAGGGCCCTTAGCTTAATAGGTAGAGTGCCTAATTGTCAATTAGGATGGTCCCAGTTCGAATCTGGAAGGGCTCGTTATTAATATTTTAATTAATCTTTATAATCTTATAGAGGCTTAAATATAAAAGTTAAATTTTAATTTTTTAAATAATACTTAGGCAAAAAAGGATAAATTAATTTAAGAATAATATCTAAATAGCTAAGATTAACGAGAAAAGTAAAATTATTATTTTTTATAAAACCTGGCTTATTTGATGGCTCTTTCTACTTAAGCTTATCAACATTTAAAGCTCTAAGCTACTAAATTAAATATGTTGATTTTTTTCTCCTGCCACTTAATTATGTTATATTATTCTTCATAATTTTCCAATTACTCTTAACTTCTTAATAAATAAGAATAGATTATAGGACATGTAAAATTTCATCCTTGGGATTTTAGTCACTAGGTAATTCTTTAAGAGTAAAATTTATATATATAATATTCAATAATAAAAAAAAAGTCCTAAGTAATAAGTAATTAAAAGGTTTATATTTTTCCTTTAAAAAGATTAAGTCTAAAGAACATAAGTATACCTTAATTGTAACGGAAAATTTTCGTTTTATAATTAATTCGTCTAATTTTATCTAATAATTATTAAAAGAAATGAAAAATAAAAATTTACAGCAAAATTTGAATAACTTAGTAACACCCGTACTTCCTAATAAAACAAATTTAATTAACTCTGAATGTTTAAAATCATTAGAGGAATTAGGAAGTATTCAATTATACCCCGAGACCACAAAAAATTCTTTAATTAGACTACTAAGAAGAAGAGCTACTAATAAAGGAAATAAATTAAATAAAATATCTCCACAATTAACTGGTCATATTGACCCAATTTCACTAGGTGGACAGAATTCTAACTACTTATTAGCATCAAAATTAAATGGTTTGAGAGGACCAATCTTTTCTAACAGAGTAAATAAAGCTCAATCAAATCTTTTAAATGATTCTAAATATAAAATTATGAATTTAAAAGGGGAAGAGAAAATAGCTAATAAGGAGGAGGCTCAAATACAAATTTGGAATCCTTCAATGGTTTTATCCAACTTAAATACATATATCTTACGTAATAAATTAAAAAGAAATTTAAAATTTAGACTAGGTAAAAAACTAATAAAAGATTTAAGTTTAATCAAAGATTTAGGAGAACAACTAACTCCTAAATCTAATCAAATTTTCTTAATCCTTCCTTGAATAATAATACAATAATAAACTCTTCTTTTAAAACATTATCACACTATAATCCTGAAATAAAAATATCTAAAAGTAAAACTTCTTTAATAAATAAGACTCAGCTACTACCTTACTTAATAGATGGTGATTTATTAAATAAAGGAGAAAATCAAAACTCTTCTAATTCTAATATAAATAGCTTAACATTATTTAACAAATCTTCTAGAAGAAAACTAAAACTATTTAAAAGAGATGGTAAATTTTGGCAGTCTGATTGGAAAAAAAAAATAAAAATTGGAATTATAAGAGAAAACTATAGAATGAAAGATAGTGATAAACTTTTATTAAGTATTATAAAAGAAAGAAGATTTAATTTAAGAAAAAAATTTTCTGGTATTGTAGAACCTTCTAAAATTAGAAGAGGACCTGGGTTTAGTTTCATTAAAGATAACCTATTAAAAAATCAATTTATTAAGTATAAATTTCAAAATAGTGCTTCTCCTTATGGTACCACAGGTGAATTAGCTTCTAATTCTTTAAGAAGTATGGAGGTAAGAAATTTAAAAAATATGGGGCCAAATTCTGAAGTTAATATAATAAATTATTTTAAATCTTATAATTTAGGAAAACAATCTAATCAAATATTAAAACCTCTAGAACCTAGAGGATCTAAAGGATTAGGATTAGGTCCGGTTTCTGCAAGTCACATAGATTTTGAATCTTTACATAAGTTATTAAAATCTTTCTTTAATACACTATCTTCTTTAATTAGTTTACCTGTTATAGAGTCTTTACCTGATAAATTGAATATTCGATTATTTTATTATTTAAAAGGAAATAAACATGAAAATAGAAAATTAAGAAGATATAAATCTTATGTTAAAAATTCAGGTAAATTATTTAAAGAGATTATGTTACGAGCTCTAATAAGTAGTAAAGTAGGAAAAGAAAGCTTAGCCTTATTTTTATCTAATTGGAAACTATTAAATAATGAAAGAATTATTTCTGGACCAGAGGCGCCAAAGGCAGTTTCACTTATTAACTTAAATAGCAATAATTCTAATACTCAAGCACACACAAATGAAAATCTTAATATAAGTAGTAAATTAGATTTATCTAATCATAGTGCAGCTTTAATTGCAGAAGAACCAGAATTAATTAGTAATGCTATTAATCCTAGTCAACCTCGACCTGGATCACGTGAGCCAGCATTGATCGCAATGGAAAGATTTATTGAAAACTTAAATTCAGATTCTGAATTAATTAACTTGACTCAACGAACTTCAAATTCTAATAATGAGACAGAATTAGTACAAGATAGTTCAAGATCTTATATTAAATCTGATAATTTAAAAATAGTAAAGAATAGCTCTGAAAATATAGATTTTAATAAATCTAATTTAAAAGTTAAAAAAAATACTAATTTATTCTCAGAAAATTTAGATTTAGTACGAGATTTAAGTACAATTAGACATCCTGCTTTAGAATTACTAGAAGGATTAAGTAAAGAATTCCTTAAAATAAAAATAGCAAATCCTCTCTCTTCTGCAGTAAGAAAACAATTTAAAGAAGGCCCTGTAAGTGATTCCTTGAAAGAAGAAGAAAAATTATTAAGTACAATTAAAAATAATATAAATAAAAATGCTTCAAAACCAAATACCGACGAATTCAATTTAGATTTATTAATGAAAACTAACTCAGATATTACTTCATTGTTAGTTAACTTACGAAATTTAAATAAATCACCTTTAAATATTAGTAATTCAAAGGCTGGCTTAGAAGATAAATTAACTAGTGACGGAGAATTAGGTAAAATTAGAGTAATAAAAGGATTTGAAAATATAAAATTTAAAAAATTAAGTGAATTCATACTTGAAAATTATAAAGTTTTATACCTATATCCACTGTTAGTTAAATTAAATATAGATAAATATAATAAACCAAAAGCTCACACACAACTAGATAATTTTAAAGATAAAGGAAGTAAAATAGATAATATCCTAACCTCAACATTAACAAAAGGGTCAGGATCAATAGCCACACAAAAATCTTTAGTACCAGGAGTAAATTTCTATCATCAATTTAAATGGAATAATTTTAATAAGGATTTTAAATTATTAGAAGGAAATATTTCTTCATTAATAACAGAGAAAAGAAAGAATTCTTAAGCTCAGCTATAATTAAATCTAATAGTTCAGAATTTAGACCTATTTATAAAAAATATCTAAGTTATCTAATATATTCTATTTATGCTTTATATAGATCTTATTTAAAAACAAAAATAATTAGAGGATATCTAAGTAAAGTACTAAAAAATTATAATAAAGTAGTATTAGAATTAGAAGAAGGTTTAAATAATAAAAATTCTATAGCTAAATTATCTAAGAATAAGGTTAGAATTGTATCTCATAATCTAATGGATGTAATAAGCTTAGATAAAATATTAAATGGAAAATTAATTGAAAGAGAACTTAAAGATAATAAAATTATTTCAAAAGAAGAAGAAAAATATTTAAATACTTTTGATATAATAAGCCTAAATCCTAATTTTTCTAATGCCTTGAATTTTCTAAAAGATACTCCTTATGCTCCTTATGCTCAAGAAGCTATAAACACTATTTCTTTAATTTTTGATAGTAAAATAATTAAAGATATTACTAATACTAATAATAATAGTCTCAGAAAAAATAAAGCTTATAAGGAAGACTTAAATATAGAAACACTTAACCAAAATATATTAAAATATTATTGT